>JAGPOY010004178.1:344-12576 GCA_018983105.1 Silene uniflora | reverse complement strand
CCTTTCATATTGCAGATCAACCCAACTTAAGCGCCTTCGCCTTGCATGTTGTGAATACATATCCGACGAAGCATTGGAAAGAGCACTTGAAAGTCTGTCTTCTTTCGAGGAACTTGAATTTACTCTTTGCGAGTTTGAATTTGAAACAGCACATTATATTATTAATTCCTGTCCCTCCCTCACAACTTTTAGATTAAACCAGCTGGGTTCAAAATGTCCTGATATGGCATGTGATGACGAGGCACTGGGAATTGCGAAAAACATGCCTGAACTACGCCAGCTTCAGCTTATTGGAAATGGCTTGACGGATGTTGGTCTCACGGCAATCCTTGATGCGTGTCCACGTCTTGAATCTCTTGACCTGCGCGCATGTTTCCACATTGAGCTGGAGGGAAATCTTGAGAACAGATTATTGGAACAAATCAAGGACATTTGGTATCCGTATGACTCCACTCATGACTATGGCTATGTTAGCAGATATGAGAATTTAATCTATTCTGATGAGGAGACTTATTGCGAGTCTGACTGAACCTATCTGTTTGCTGAATGTTGATGATCCAGAAAATGAAAAAGACGATATTTGACAGGGCTATGTATTGTTGGCTCATTACAGTTTCTAAATGGATTACGTTCCTGATCCTTTTTTATTGTCTGGTTTTGTATTTGTATTAGCTGAAGGTCTGTAAACGAATTAGTGAAGACGGAGACAATGTCGTGCAACCACATACTAGTAGATGTTGGTTGCGCTATCATGGTGATTGATCAGTGTTTCATTTTCGTTTTGAAGGACTACCTTGTTCCAGTTCCAAAGTGTCGTTTCGTTTGTCATTATCGTTCCACCAATTTGTATGGCAAAGGTCTTAATTCCAGTGTTTAAAATGAGTGTAGTACCATAAACATTAAAAAATGGTTTCGTCCTACTTGCGAGTATCTATTTTGTGTTTCAAAGTTGTCTCCCTTAAGTTGGCCATATCCGTGTAACTGTAAAACGAGTATTATAGGTTGATAGGATAATAGTTTGTCATTCTCAATCCTTGTCTCTTTCATTTATTTGACCCCGTTAACGTGAATTTGTATTATTCCCTAGGCATTCCCTAAGAATTTGTATTCCATTGAGAAAAAGTTACTGTGAAAGGTAATATGCTTGAAAAGTGGAATTAATTAAAAGTGCAAATTATTCCTATAAATAAGGAGACTATATCATCAAATTTTCATATTACAAATTATGTCGTCAAATTTAAGCAATAATGAAATAACACCAAATGGCGAATCCAAATGTAACTGCCGAAGAAGTCAGAAATTGGTTAGAATTACCGTGTGAATTAATGCTGATGATCCTGATGAAAGTAGGGGCATTTGATATCCTTGAGTATGCACAGTTTGTGTGCAAAGAACCTGACTTGTCGCGCTCTATCCGGCCATATCCGGAACAATTATCAACCATTTATGAGGTTTGAGCACGAGAAGATGATGATCAATGCTGTTGGTCGTAGTGCTGGTGGTTTGATTGATCTTAGTATCGAGGGTTTTGGATCTCTTGTGAACTTAGATGTTGGTAATTCACCCAAAACATGTATTCCCATCTTGAATGTCCTTTTTTCCGGTATAATTGTTATCAATGATCAATAGCAAAGTTGAAATATGCTAGGACAGCAATAGTCCGTCACAGTAGAACACTCTTTATATAAGCATTGCTATTCAACGCCTTCGGCTGATTGGAACTAGCTTGACGAATGTTGGTCAAACAGCAATCCTGATCGGTGTCCACGTCTTGAATCACTTGACCTGCGTGCATGTTTTCACGTTGAACTAATCAAGGATTTTCGGCATCCATATGACTTAAAATATTCATCACTTGGCAATTGGCATAAACAAATTAATATGCGCCAAATTAAACAATTACTTCAAAATATTCAATGACTCTTGGCCTAAATCTATTTCACTTTATATAATTAAGTGAAAATCAAATTCTAATCAAGTAACTCAACTTCCTAAATCCATGGAAATCTCCGATTCACCCTCGGAAGATCACAGAAACTGGACAGAATTACCGCTGGACGTAACTCTGATGATTCTTATGAAGTTAGGGACGGTGGAAATACTTGAATCGGTTCAATTTGTGTGCAAAATGTGGTACAATTTGTGTAAAGAACCCTCCATTTGGCATACTATCCATATCAACGGCCGAGACGAACCAATCTCTGAGCTTAAACTCGAGAAGATGACGGTCAACGCTGTCGATCGCAGTGCTGGTGGTTTACTTGATCTCAATATCGAGGATTTTGGTTCTGATGAGCTTTGCTCCTACATTGCGTCTCGGTATATATTCTATTTTCCTAAATTGTTTTTCTTGATTTTGTTCAAGTGAGTAATTGGCTTTTTATTATGCGAGAGATTCATGTCGATAAAGCATGACGGCAATTTTACGCTGGCTGTCACAAACCTACCGCAACCTTGCACTTTTATTTATCCGGGGTTGAGACCGGCAGTGACTAATTGATGTAATCTACTCTCTCTATCTCAATCTCAATCATTTGTTCACTTTTGATTAACATACCCCTTCTCTATGATCGAACGTTTTAATTGTATCTATGGTTTGTTTTCTTAGTTTGTATCGGGTCAAAACGGGAAACATGGTATTTACAGGATTTTTGTGACTTCATATCTTGTGTCTGTTGTTACAGCGTTTATCTTGTGATTTGCAGTAGTTTTGGATTTCATTTGTCGGCCTTGGGTTCTAAATACATGTGTCTATATTGCGGTGATGGATGATCATTAAGAGAGTCTCATCAGTTTTTCAATAGAATTAACTCTATTCATATTACAGGTCGACCCAACTTAAGCGCCTTCGTCTTGCATTGTGCGACCACATTTCTGACAAAGTAATAATTGGAGCACTTGAAAGCCTTTCTTCTTTGGAGGAACTTGAAATTACTCTCTGCGACTTTCAAGACGAAGCAGCAGTTCCTATTATCAAAGCTTGTCCTTCTCTCGCAATATTTAAACTGAATCAGGCATGTTCAAAAAATCCTGATAGCGCGTGTGATTATGAGGCACTGGCAATTGCAGGAAACATGCCTAAACTACGCCACCTTCAGCTTATTGGAAATAGCTTGACAGATGACGGTCTTACGGCAATCCTTGATGGGTGTCCACATCTTCAATCACTTGACCTGCGTGCATGTTTCCACATTGAACTGGTGGGAAATCTTGGGGAGAGATTATTGGAGCAAATCAAGGATTTTCTGCATCCATATGACTGCCTTCCTGACTATAAGTATGTTACCAGATATGATGATGATGAGTATTATCCACAAGACTCTGACTACATGACCTATATGTCTGATGATGATCCGGAATATGAACTTGACTACTTTGATTAATAGTCTAATTCCAGAAACAGCCTTTGGCCGAAGTTGTCAGTACTATTTTCTATGTAGATTTTGTATTTCTGATTTTTTTTCCTGTGTACTAAATGGAAAGTTCTGAAAACACTGGCGTGAAAACTTGAAGAGTGCCGTATAACAGGTCACTTAAAGGCGCCTCTGAACTTAGCAATTATCAACCATTTATGACGTTTGAGCACGAGACATGATGATCAATGCTGTTGGTCGTAGTGCTGGTGGTTTGATTGATCTTAGTATTGAGGGTTTTGGATCTGATGAACTTTGCTCATATGTCGCATCTCAGTATGTCGTTTTCTTAGCGTGTTGTCGTTCTTGAATGATTTGTTTTTGAGTACTGCGTATTAAAATACTTTCCATGTGCGTTAATTGCCTTGCATTATACGGAAGCTCTTGAGCCATAGCCCATAGGGATAATGTTCGTTAATTTATTGCAGTTTAACAGTTAAAGTTGTCAAGAGTGTTTCAATTCTGATATTTAGCAATCAACTCCGTATACCATTTGAATTTTACTGCAGATCGAGCCAACTTAAACGCCTCCGGCTTGTGAATTGCGATGTCATATCTAGTAAGGCATTGGTAGAAGCACTTGAAAAGCTATCATCTCTGGAAGAACTTGAACTAACTCTCTGCTACATCGAAAATGGAGAAACAGTTTCCGTCATTAACTCTTGTCCCCGCATCACTACATTCAAATTCAACAATCTAATTTCTAGAATACCCTTATCAGGAAAGTCAGGATGAGGAGGCATGACAAATGTTGGTCTAACAGCAATCCTCGATGCCTGCCCTCGCCTTCAATCCCTTGATCTACGCGCGTGCCTCCATTTGGTTCTTGAAGGAGATTTAGGGAAGAGATTATCAGAACAGATCAAGGACTTACGATATCCAGATGACTCAACTAAGGATGACTATAAGTATCCTACCCCAACTCATCGGTACGATTACTGGCAAGCCGTCTGCGACTCTGATAATGAGGACTACCTATTTCTTGAATTACCTTTACTATGACGACGATAATCCGTTATTGCGACCTCACAATCTGTAAAGTAATCCAGATGGAAGAGTTTAGCTGCTAGCTCTTGTGAACTTAGATGTTGGTACTTCACCCAAAACATGTATTCTCATCTTGAATGTCCTTTTTTCCGGTATAATTGTTATCAATGATCAATAGCAAAGTTGAAATGTGCTAGGACAGCAATAGTCCATTAGTCCGTTACAGTAGAACTACACTGCTCATAATAGTACGATATTGTCCGTTTTAGGCCAAGCCTTCGCGGCTTTCTAGACACTTATGAAGATGATCCTTCATCTTTATTCTACCGATGTGGGACATGGGTTTGCACCCTAACACAAAATATCCTGATATGGCATGTGATTTCGAGGCAGTGGCAATTGCAGGAAACATGCCTGAACTATGCCAACTTCAGCTGATTGGAAATAGCTCGACGGATGTTGGACTAACAGCAATCCTTATCGGTCTCCACGTCTTGAATCACTTGACCTGCGTGCATGTTTTCACGTTGAACTAGTTGATCATTTAGATAAGAGATTATTAGAACAAATCAAGGATTTTCGGCATCCATATGACTTAAAATATTCATCACTTGGCAATTGGCATAAACAAATATCCGCCAAATTAAACAACTACTTAAAAATATTCAATGACTCTTGGCCTAAATCAATCTATTTCACTTTATATAATTAAGTGAAAATCAAATTCTAATAAAGTAAATTCATGGAAATCTCCGATTCACCCTCGGAAAATCACAGAAACTGGATAGAATTACCGCTGGACGTAACTCTGATGATTCTTATGAAGTTAGGGACGGTGGAAATACTTGAATCGGTTCAATTTGTGTGCAAAATGTGGTACAATTCGTGCAAAGAACCCTCCATTTGGCATACTATCCATATCAACGGCCTCGACGAACCAATCTCGGAGCTTAAACTCGAGAAGATGACGGTCAATGCTGTCGATCGCAGTGCTGGTGGTTTACTTGATCTCAATATCGAGTGTTTTGGTTCTGATGAGCTTTGTTCCTACTTTGCGTCTCGGTATATATTTTATGATTTTATTTTCCTAAATTGTTTTTCTTGATTTTGTTCAAGTGAGTAATTGGCTTTTTATTAATTATTATGCTAGAGATTCATGTCGATAAAGCATGACGGCAATTTTACGCTGGCTGTCACAAACCTACCGCAACCTTGCACCTTTATTTATCTGGGGTTGAGACCGGCAGTGACTAATTGATGTAATTCTGTGTAGCTTATGTTAATTTGGTTGTAGTAACTAGTAATTACTCTCTCTATCTCAATCATTTGTTCACTTTTGATTAAAATACCCGTTTTCTAGGATCGAACGTTTTAATTGTGTCTATGATTTGTTTTCTTAGTTTGTAACTTTATTGTTTCTAGATTTTGTTCTTGAATGATTTGTTTAAGTTAGTAATTGGCTTTTCCTCTAAAAAAATGAACAAATTCTGTAAATAATTATGTAAAACTGTAATTTGTCGAATGGTAATATTGTTATAAATTTATCACTTTCTTCAAAATGCGATCTTTCTGTTGAAGGGGATAATACAAATGGGATGGCCGAAGTAAAAAAAATGTTATCTTGACTATCAAGGAGAGTTTTATTGAGACGCATCTTCGAAACTGAAGGAAACATTGTATTTACAGGATTTTGTGACTCCATATGTGGCTTGTTTGGGCCTTTGTGGCTGTGTTGAGTTGCAGGGATAATGCATCATCACTATTGATCTTGGTGGTAATATCTTGTGTCTGTTGTTACAGCGTTTATCTTGTGATTTGCAGTAGTTTTGGATTTCATTTGTCGGCCTTGGGTTCTAAATACATGTGTCTATGTTGCGGTGATGGATGATCATTAAGAGAGTCTCATCAGTTTTTCAATAGAATTAACTCTATTCATATTACAGGTCGACCCAACTTAAGCGCCTTCGTCTTGCATTGTGCGACTACATATCTGACAAAGTAATAATTGGAGCACTCGAAAGCCTGCCTTCTCTGGAGGAACTTGATCTTACCCTCTGCGACTTTCAAGACAAAGCAGCAGTTCCTATTATTAATTCATGTCCCTCTTCCCTCGTAACTTTTAAATTCAACCAGCAGGGTTCAATATATCCTGAAACTGCATGTGATTATGAGGCACTGGCAATTGCAGGAAACATGCCTGAACTACGCCACCTTCAGCTCATTGGAAATAGCTTGACGAATGTTGGTCTTACGGCAATCCTTGACGGGTGTCCACATCTTCAATCTCTTGACCTGCGTACATGTTTTCACGTTAAACTTGTGGGAAATCTAGGGAAGAGATTACTGGAAAAAGTCAAGAATTTTCGGCGTCCATATGACTCCATTCATGACTATAACTATGTTACCTGATATGATAATATAACCGATACTGATGATGAGGCTTATCCATGACTCTGACTACATGACCTATATGTCTGATGATGATCCGCAATATGAACTTGACTACTTTGATTAATCGTCTGATCTGATTCCAGAAACAATCTTTGGGCGAAGTTGTCACATTACTATTTCCGAGTAGATGTTTTGCTTCTAATCTTTTTGTTTATGTTTTGTACTGAATAGGAAGCTCTGTAAATGCTGGAGTGAAAACTCCAAGAATGTCGTATAGCAGGTTGCTTAAAAAGCGCCTCTGAATGTCGTGTACTGTTTGATCAGTGTTTCATATTCTAATTTAAGGAGTATCTTGTTGCAGAACTGCATCTTCTTATATTTATTTTTGTCAACTACTGTTTCGTTTGTCCAAATGTTTCCAACTGTTTCATCTCGATCAAAGGTCTTAACTTGCCTACTGTTTGCTCACAAAGAATCAGGGAAAGCGCCCCTTGCTATTCAGTGATTTTTTATATCTTAAGGAATTATACGGAGTACTTTGTTCTTCATCAGCCTGTCGGTCCCTCAGAGGCTCAGATAGTCAGGAGTGGAGCCGCTACAATCAAAAGCTTTGCGTGATGTGAGATGCGTGATAGTGAAAGGATGAACAGATGGATGATCGGTTGGGTAAAGCCTCGTCTAGCTTGCCATTCATCCATTACTTGATATCTCTTTTTGCACTGCGAAGCTAAACACAATTAGTTAAACTATTCAATGGCGTTTGGCCTAATAAAGTAATTCAAGTTCCTAAATTCATGGAGATCTCCGATTCATCCCTGGAATCAGGGGATTTGCAGTGGTTTTAGGACTCCATATCTAGCGTGTTCAGCTCTTTGTGACTCTGCTGTGTTGCAGGGGTAATGCTGCACCATTGTTGCTCATGGTAGCAATGCCAATATTCGGTCTCTGCTGTTACAGCGTTTTATCGATTTTGGTTATACTTGAGAGAATATTTTTCGTGTATCGACATTTTGGTCAAATGACTAGATTATTGGAAAAAATCAAGGATTTCTGGCGTCCATACTATAAGACAAAGGTTTATGTGAATGTTTTTCTTAATGATTAACAATATGATTACAAGGGTTTATATAGGATACAATGTGAAAGCTATATGTGCAAAACTACCTTAATTACAATTATCACAATCTAAAGTTTCTCTAATTACAAAATATACATAATCATATAATTATGATTTATGGGAGTATATTATTTATTGCTTGAATTGTCAATTGTTGCCTTGCTTGGATTGACATGGTTAATACGCCCCCTCAAGACGGACGTTCTTGGAAGAAGACCGATCTTGCTACGTAGTTCTTGAAATTGCGCTTTGGACAGGGGCTTAGTAAGAGCATCAGCGAGCTGATCCTTGCTTGCGACGTGTTGGATGCGGATGTTGCCAAGTTGAATTTGCTCACGCACGAAGTGGAAGGAGAGAGCCATATGTTTCATACGAGAGTGGAAGACCGGGTTTTTGGCATATAGAGTGGCAGAAATGTTGTCACAGAATATAGCTGGAGGTTTGGTGACAGTTATATTCAGTTCGGTAAGAAGGTTTCGGAGCCATAGAAGCTCGGTTGTCACAGAAGCGACTGACCGAAACTCGGCTTCAGTGGTTGACAGAGCAATGCCCTTTTGCTTTTTGGATGACCATGAGACGGGGTTTTTGCCAAGGTAAACAATGTGACCTGAAGTAGAGATAAAATCGTCCTTGTCTCCACCGTGATCAGCGTCATAGAAGGCGTGAAGACAGAGTTGGTTGGAGCGATGGATTTGAATGCCATGACTGATGGTGCCATGGAGATAGCGGAGAAGTCGTTTGAGAGCGGTCCAGTGGGTCATTGTGGGATGGTGAAGAAATTGTGCTAGACGGTTAACGGTGAAGGAAATTGCGAGAAGGGTTGGGTATTATGTACGGAGTAGATTTTAATAGACCTCGGATATTGTAATGTATGATGTCGGTTGAGGGTAAGTTTTCTTAGGCATCAGTCTTTTTGAAAAACTAATGTATATTAAATTTTATAGACATCAGGTTTTTTCAAATCTCTGATGTCTATCGTTTGCACATTAGTTTTTGTAAACCTCTGATGTGTACTAACTGATGTCTATAACGGTTTTTGTAGTAGTGATGGGTTTGGTTTAGGCTTGGAGGTGGAAGTTGATGGGATAGAGGTGGCAGCGGAAGATAGGGGTTGAGTAGAGGTGGCAGGAATGTCAGTGGATGGTGGAGGACTAGTCGATGGGGAGGTGGAGGTGGCAGCAGACGCGGGTTTTGCCGTGGATGGAGCTGGGGTCGTGGTGGGTTTGCGCCGCGAATAAACATGTTGAATGGGTTCGGATGAGCGGTTTAGTGGTGGAGGGGGAGGTGTGGATGTGGGAAGTGGTGTCGAAGGAGTGGGATGAGGTAGAAGAGGGATGTGAAGATGGCACCAATCATCCGAGTTTGGAAGCGATGATGGTGTTGGGCTCGAAGTTTTAAACGGAAATTGGTCGTCAATAAATTGGACATGGCGAGATGTGTAAATGCGATGGGTCTTAGGGTCCAAGCAATGATAAGCACTTTGTGTGGTGGAATATCCAACGAAAATGCAAGCAATGGAGCGATCTTCGAGCTTGTGTTTGGTATATGGGCGGAGCCATGGGTAGCAAAGACACCCGAAGCTGTGAAGCTTAGAGTAGTCGGGCACGGTTTTATGTAGGACTTCGTATGGTGAGGAACCATTTAAGGTGCGAGTCGGGAGTCGATTTATGAGATAGGTGGCGGTACTAAAGGCATAAGGCCAATAACTTGTTGGAAGTCCAGCGTGGTTGAGTAAAGCTAGACCAGTTTCGACAATATGACGGTGCCTTCGCTCCGCATAACCATTTTGTTCGGGAGTATGTGGTGGGGTCGTGTAATGTGAGATTTCGTCATCGAGGAGAGCACGATTTAATTTTATATACTCTCCACCATTGTCGGAGAAAAAACGTCGTATTGGTTTGCGAAAATATTTTTCGACTAATAGCTTAAATTGTGAAAATATTAGTGGTTGTAAGGCCGCGGTTAGGGTGCCCATAAGGGCTCCAAGAATCAGCCCGTCCTGTTTGAGCCAACTCAAATAGGCCGGGTTGGTTTGTTCTTGGTTGTCAGGGGTGGAGACGGTTGCAGGTGGTGGACTCTCGGTTCCATCAATGAAACCGAGAAGGCTGAAACCGAAGAGAATATTCATTAATTGAAACCTCCAGGCGGTGTAGTTCAGCGGGTTTAATTTGACACAATAATTTAGGTTGAGCGATGTGAGTGGTTTTGTGGCGTCGTGAGGGTTGGACACCACGGTGTCTTGATTGGTGTTAGTCGACATAGCAAGAGTAGGTAAAGGGGTGATCTGTTTTTTGAAGGTTGTGCGGCGAGGTCGAAGAGCGTGTGTGGATCGATGACCTTTTGATACCATATAAGACAAAGGTTTATGTGAATGTTTTTCTTAATGATTAGCAATATGATTACAAGGGTTTATATAGGATACAATGTGAAAGCTATATGTGCAAAACTACCTTAATTACAATTATCACAATCTAAAGTTTCTCTAATTACAAAATATACATAATCATATAATTATGATTTATGGGAGTATATTATTTATTGCTTGAATTGTCAATTGTTGCCTTGCTTGGATTGATATGGTTAATACATACGACTCCACTCATAATTATAACTATCTTACCAGGCATGATAATATAACCTATACTGATGACGAGGCAGGGGCGGACCCAGGAAATTATCTATGGTGTAGCGAAATTTTAATGTTTATTAAAAAGAACTGCAAGTCTGCAACGGTATCTATTAGACACCAAACTCATAATTTGTCACGTTATAGAATAAATAAGTCGATTAAAGGCTTAAAGCTCGAGCTCAAGCTTGTCTCAAATCTCAACATCAACTTTTGAATTGTAGAGCTCACACACGATTTTCCATTTTCTTCAATAATACTAGCTATCCTTCATAAAAAATATAAAAAGTGAACAAATGAGTGAAATAAAAGTAAAATTAAGCCAAATAAAGTCGTTTTTATAGCTAATTCGGATACAATACAATACTACTCCATTTGCAGTGACAAAGTACACTCCAAGTTTTTTCTATCGACAATCGTCATTTCTATTTTGTTTAATTTGTGGTTTTAACGTTATTTTAATATACTCACGTATTTATATAAATCAAAACGATAAACTAAATACGCAATACATACTTAAACAAGTACTTCATATTTTTATAGTGTTCCATATCAACATACACGTATTTGTTTACTCATCAAAAATAATAGCAAATGAGTTGCATTAAATGCATGATTATAAAAAATGAGCAGAGCATAAACAATCAATAATTAACTTAACTGAATTAACATTAAATCCCACAATTTGGGGGAGTTGGGACTTGGGAGTGAATATTTCCAAAGTCAAGCATAAATAAGCGTACGTTTATATTGAAACTTGATTAATTATTTAACATTAAATGAGTAATTATGGTGTAGTAATTAAAATTTTTATCACATTTAAATTTTCCTTTGGTGTAGCAATTGCTACACCTTGCTTGGCAGTGGGTCTGCCCCTGTGACGAGGCTTATCCATATGAATCTAACTCTGTCTGAAGAAAGTGATGTCCAGAATATGAACGACTTTGATTAGGATTCGGACTCCAGAAACAACATCTGGGTGAAGTTTTCGTGCTTTACTTCGCTATGTTAGCTTGTTTAGATTTTCTGCATATATTGTTTCTGATATTTTTCTATTGTCTGGTTTAGTATTAAAGGGGAAGCTCTGCAAACATAGGAGTGAAGACGCTTAGTTAGTTACATGATGTTTCAACTGTTACACATACTAGATGTTAGTTTTGCATACTGCATAGTGATTGATCAGTGTTTCATTTTCGTATTTGTGAGCTAACTTGTTTCAGAGATTGAATCAGTGTATCTTCCAAAATGGCGCCTCCTTCCACCAATTTGTATAGCAAAGGTCTTAACCTAGTGTTTAAAATGAGTAATAGTCACTCTTACAAGTCCGAACTAAACTAAAGCGTCTCGTTTAGTATGTTACCCTTTCAAGTTTGATTGAAATTTTCCTGAATACCTTGCTTTCTTTCGAATTGACATTGTGCCTTTTTGTTGTTGCGAAAATTAGAAATATAAAGTTGGTTGATAGTGTTAAATTGTGTCGAGTCATGAGAGCGGTATTAACGCTCTCATAGGTTTAAATACGGGTCAAATGTCGGTGTTATGCAATAAGTCATCATGTGGGCACTTGGTTGTGTTTGTGTACTATTTTGCAAGGTTACAAATGCTTAAAGAGGTTGTAAAAACTAAGCTCGGATCCCCAAGCTTGTGATCAACAATCATTGCCGGAATATGTAGCCATCCAAGCCCAATTGATGACCG
>JAGPOY010004177.1:0-12233 GCA_018983105.1 Silene uniflora | reverse complement strand
TATTTCCTGATCAGTATATTAATAATTTTTTAAAATACCGTAATTTTTATTCATTGAATTCCTATTAGATATTATGAACATAGAAAAATAAACGTAGGAATAAGAGAGGAGGAGAGAGACTAATTAAATAGCTTAATGATCATGGAGGGCCCTATATCACCAAAATAAACTTTATTTTCCTAAATTTCAGCAGCCAATGAGAATCTCCTAAAGGCTAGAGCTTTTATAGTAAGAGGATTCCCGTGCTCCTACCCAAATGAGACATTAGTTATGGGTAGGAGGGAGTATGAACAAGTGAGCTAATATTTGACCCGTTTTAATATTAAGACAGATACGTATGAATGAATAAAGATGGAAAAAAGAAGTTTTTGTTTTGTTTTGGTTGGTGGATTTCCATGAATAGATTAGTAACCTTGAGTAATAACTAGTTTGTGATTTAACAATTAAAGAAAAGAGTGAAATGAAGTTTAAGATTCTTAGATTGTTCTTGAAGAATTTAGTGATAAAGGTGTGAATTCATTGCTTGATAAAGTAAAAGAAAAAGAGGTTTTCAAGAGCAAGTTTTTATCTTCTTCTTTTTGTTCCTTAAGCTTTTGAGAGCATTTTTTAGTTACTTTATTATATGCTTAACAGCTTAACCGTGTTAAAACTTACGAGGTAAAACTTTATCGTTTTAATAATCTCACCCGACTCAAATCCAGACTAAATCGAAGGTATGGACCAAAAAAACATATGCTTAACCAACCAAAATGTACAATTTAACATGTTTTTAAGACAACAAAAGGTAGAATTAAACTCCACAATTAACCAAAAAAAAAATGTGAAGATTCAAAGAAAGAAAGGCCAATGAACTGACCTTGGATATGGAGAGCCTTTAATAGGTTTCTGACCATATTTTCTCCATGCCCACATATCAGAGGACAGCCCTTCTGCTGGTACATGACACACCTTCTTCATCAAATTTTTCCTGTTTTTCAAAAATCCAAACAAAACCCCATTAAAATTCACACAATTTTAATAAATGGGTACTCATCAAAATCTAACCTTTTTCATCATTTACCAAAAAAAAATCTAATAAACTCTCATTTTCTTCATCAATTTTTTTTTTCTCCAAAATCTAAACTATACCCAACAAAATCCACAGAATTTTAAAAAATGGGTACCTCTCAAAATCCAATCTTTTTAATTCTTTACCCAAAAAAAAAAATCAAAAAACCTCTCATTTTCTTCATCAAAATTTTCATTTTTTTCAAAATATAAACAGAGCCCATCAAAATTCACACAATTATTTTTGCAAAAAATCTACCTTTTCTTAGTTCTCTGACTACCACCACCACCATGATTACTAGAAACAACAACAGTAGGCGAAGATGCTCCAAATATAACATGAGATGACGGCGTAACAATCTCCCCTCGCCGCAAATGATTGTTCTGCACTGCAGCAATTAACGACGACGACAAAGGCGAAGGCGAAGGCGATGACGATGCAATACATGAGAAAGACTGCAAGCTACTCATGCTACTCATATTATTGTTGTGATTATAAATAGTGGGTTGACAAATCTCGTGTAACTCCTGCCATCCTCCAGCTGAAAACGATGTCGTATTAGTCGTCGATAACGGAGCAGAGTATCCTAACAAAACAGCTGCTGGTTGCTGCGGCGGAGGTGGTGGAAGTGGCGGAGATACGGTGGTTGTAGCGGCGGCAGAGGTTGTAGTTGTGGAGGTGCAGCTGCGGACGACGGCGAGGAGATCCCAATCAGGAGGACCGTCCATTATTTTAATATTATTTTATAATATTTTAATGGAGGAAGAGAGAGAAAGTTAAAGAGAGAAGGCGCTGACTTTTTGAGATAGTGGAGAGATGAAGTGAGAAGAAGGTGGATATAAAAAGAGAGAGATTTATTTTATTTTATTAATTTAAAATAATAAAATGTTTATATTATTTTATTATTATTTGTGCCAGGGTGGGTTGACTTTGGACAATGTCAAAGGGGAGGATTTGCAATACGCGGCACGGCTCACTAGTCACTAGTGAGGTAGACTTGTCGAGTTGTGTGTGTAGGGTCGGACTTGATTATTTTATTATTATTTTTGCGGTGTGGGGTGAGGGTGTCTATGGCGGACCCGATCGGGTTTCGAGTATGTAGGTTATTCCGTTAAATAGTGAAATTTTTAAATTTCTAGTTTAAATTTTTGAAATTATTTTCTAGATTACGGTGCTAGAATAGTATGAGTAATTTGTTACAGAATCTCTAATGACTTGATTTAGATCTCGCTTGTAATTTCAAGAAGCAAGTCTTTTTCAGTTGAAAATAGCTGAATTAAACTGAACTAAATAGAGCTGAATTAAAGTACAATGAGCTACAATTAAGTTCAAAAGAACACGCCAATGAATATAACTAATGATAAATAAATAGGGAATTTGTTAAATAGATCAAATCAAGTTCGTACAAAATTGGTTATTAATGCATTGAAGTAAATTCTACTCCCTACTCGGCAGCTTGAAAATTGTTGTAGCTAAAAACGGGTATGATAGAGCTAGCTAATACTCCATAGCAACTACCTTTAGTCCCTTACTATTAGCAATGTTCATGTTGTAATTTATCGCTATAAACATTAAATTCTAATTCCGTCACCAGAGATAGCTTGCTAGAGTGGTGGAGACTAGAGTAGGGTGGTCTCGTGAGTAAAGGGAACCGACAAAAGGAAAGTGATGAGAGAAGGAGGGTGGAGGTTGTAAGAGTGTAGGGTCCAGTCCCATTTGTTTAAGGGAGGATGAGTCTATTCTGCATTAAATGGTCCGATTAATAGGGCTCCCTTAACGATGGATGGACCTTATTTTTAATCTACTTCGTATAATTCTGTATTTATTAACGGGTTTTATTACTTTGCTTGAGTAATGGGTCACGCGCAATTATATACTCGTCTTGATGGTTAGAACATGTACATTGAAGTAAGAATGTAAGATTAAAAAAAAAAAAGAGAGAGAGAGAGAATGTAAGATGGTTTTCTTAACGGTATTCGAACTTAGATTATACGAAGTATGAGTATTGATTTAAGTTAATCGATGGTTTGTGTTTATCTTATTGACTTATTTAAGTCTAACGAACTACGAGTATTGATTTTAGTTAATTGATGTTTTGTATTTGTCTTATTCTGGTTATGTTTTATCTAGAATAACAGAGAAAATTTTTTAGAAAAAAAATAAAATTACGAGCACATAAAGTTCAGGAGTTCTTATGTGTCGCGACAATTATCTTATAACAAAAACGTCTTTGATCGAGCAAAACTTTATTATGCATAATAATCAATAACCTCTCATAGTATCATGTCATGTTTAACTTTTTGGCGGTACCCCATTATTTCGAGTTGACAACATGACGATCATAAGCATATTAGAGCTATTTTGATGGATTAGTATGATGTACTAACTAACAAGGTGTCCTGGTAGGCAGAGTGAAGTTCTTCATTTAGTTCAGCCCGTTTATTCACAAATTAACTCATTTCTTAGTTTAGTTCAATTCATTTAACTCTTTTCAACCGAAAAAATAAGGCTAAACTACGTGTAAGTTACAACACTACCAAGTGCCTAGAGAATATTAATTTGTCGCCTAGAGAATATTAATTTGTCCCTTTGGCTCAATACTTAAAACAACAAAGAATGGGAAGGATTCAAAATTGTGACATGTCATCTATAGGTCTATAACCATGTAATCTCAAGGACTAGACTAATAATTATGATCATCAAACCAATTATATCTACTATCAATTTTTATTCTCGTTTGGTTGCCCACCCAATTCATGGGAATTCTAAAATCCCATGAATTGTGGTTTTTATAGGTTGTTTGGTTACCCCATTTTTTGTAAAATGGGGGAGTTTCAAACTCCAAGGAGTTTCTAATTCCTCCATAATGGGGGAATTTAACTACCTACCCCCCTTATGGTCATTGGAAACTCCAAGGAGAATAAAACTCCAACATGACAACCAAACGATTTTCTGTAATTCATGTGAATTTGATGTAGGAATTAAACTCCCGTGCGTTGCAAATTAACACATGAATTTGATTCCCGTATGAACCAAACGAGGCCTTATTCAAAATTATTGGAATTAGAGGGTGACACTTGGATTTCCATAAAAGCCAAAGAACCCTAATATATAATAAACTTTTGTGTTTCTTTATTTGAGAGGTTTATCCAAACAATCCGTTTAAGTATAAATTTTATTTTAAATTGTATATTTCCCACCTACCTCCCAAAAACTTGGTAGATTATACACGTCGTTAAAAAGAAAATACAAGCATTATCTTATGGTTGAGGACTTGAGGTCGATGAGCAATTATTCTACGCATACCAATTCCAAATTTGTTTGCAGTTGTAGTACATGCAGGCGCTGGAGAGTACGTCATGTAGAGATTGTCATTTGCTTGTTTTGATACTTACTCCGTATTTCATTTGATGAATTTACCATCTTTTGTAATGATGAGTTGATGTAAATATTGTAAAACTCACCATGATAAAAGTTGCATGTTAACTAGTTTACAAATAATAATCGATTTTGCGATGGAATCTCATTTTGGCTTTTTAAATCGTGTATGAGTCCGAACAATTTGAGTAATTGTCATTTATATATCAACCATTTTGATTTTATTGATATCTCTTGGTACTCATTAATTATCAAGTTATCTGAGAATGACGATCAGTTTCAACCAACTTAAATTAAGGTCAAATCCATAACACAAATTCTCATTTGTGACGGACACTATTTGTCACAAATGAATGACGGATATCATATTCTCTCATAAAATACCCATCAAGGGTGAGTGGAGAAGCACATGGGGGTGCCCACCTTGTCCCCTCTACCCATTTCCTCTCACAAAATACTCGTCGCAAGATCCGACCTGTCGCAAGCAAGACTTACTGAATCCATAATGTGTAAAGAGTAATAGGACCAAGTGACTTACAATGTACTCCGTATGTATGGAGCTCCTAATCGCAATCAGCAGCTTCAGTTTGATTAAAAAAAAAGATGAAAGTTAGTGAATAAAATTTGGGCGATTTTTTAGGGAGTCAGGTTTAAGCCTAATCGTGTTGAGTGTTTATGGCCTGAAACAGTCTTCTATATTTCGAGTCTGTCACTCTCGACCTCTCGGGTAGCTTGCCCGGTATACCTGATATCCATGCTATTAAGTCTATCCGTGGGCTTAGATAGCGCAGACCAAAGTTAGCGTGTGCGGATCCCCTAGTCATAAAAAAAAGGTGAGGGACAGCCGCGAGTAAAGGCGCGTGGAGAGGAAAACTGAAGGTTGGTGTAGCTAAAAAATGGGGAGTATAGTGTGTGTGTCAGCGGGTGGGGGTTTAGACGATGGGCCGGCAGTCTGACACATGGGCTTCTAGATATAATTGGGCCCCACGCGCCTTTCCGCAATGCCTTTGAGGCGTGCCCTCTTTGAGTTTCTTCTATGTGGATGGATTATTCTTTAAGCACAAATCCTCATTGAAGACATACCACATCCGTCATAAATGAAGACGGATACCATTTTCCCTCACAAAATACCCATCAAGGGTGAGTGGGGGAGCACATGGGGGGTGTCCACCTTGTCCCCTCTACCCATTTCCTCTCACAAATTACCCGTTGCAAGATCCGATCCGTATTCAGCAAGACTTTCTGTTCTTTAAGAATCCTATGATTAACTTCTCTCTACCCACTTTAGCCTTATCATCTCTCTTTTTATTGGTTGTTTCTTCTAATTATATTGTGTTTTGTATAGGATAATACCACATGAACAAAAAGTCTTGCTGAAGACGGGTCGAATCTTGCAACGGGTAATTTGTGAAAGAAAATGGATAGAGGGCCAGAGGGGACAAGGTGAGCACCCCCATGTGCTCCCCCACTCACATCTCATGGGTATTTTGTGAGAGGAAATGGTATCCGTCTTCATTTGTGACGGATGTGGTGTGTCTTCAATGAGATTTTGTGCCACACGAATCATACGCATATCTCCTAACTATATGGAATATTTAGGATTTGTTCTTTTAGACTGAAAATAGCTAAATTAAATTGAATTGAACAGTAGGAAGTTGAACTAAATTAAAATAAGTTGAAATAAGCTGAATTAAACTGAAATGAGCGTAAATAAGTTGAATTGAGCTTATCTAAAATAAGAAGAAGTGAGTTAGACTAAATTGAGATGAATTGAAATGAATGTGAGCTAAAATTAAGTGAAAAAAAAAAAACATAACCTTAAAATGTTATTTGGTGTTAACAGGTACGAGTGTTTGAAGTGTTTTGACTGAATTAAATGGTCAATGGACCGAGTTACGAGTCTTGTTAATAAAAAAATCAAAATGTGTCTAAGTTATTAAATCACCAGTTAGTCTTGCTTATAACCGTTGAAAAATATAACGAAGGCTTGTATCCCCCTATCACCCCGAAAAAAGGTGTTAGTTAGGATGGATTTATACCTCCGTTGTAAATACAACGGATGTAAACAAGAATTTGTGTTAAATCACATATCAATTGTTGAGATGTGATTTAGAATCTCTGTGTCATGTCTCCATTTATTCTATTTTCTGTTCAAATAAAAGCCACTTTAATTGATAAGGAAGGGAGAGGATTCAGACTCAAATTCCCTCATATAACCTCTGTATAATCCATATGTTCCGGTTAATATTTAGTTATCTATTTTCTTTTTATGGTGGTTCAATCAATAATTTTTCCATTTAGGGTAAGTTATTGTAGACTATTTCCTAGGCTAGTGTGATATTATGATTTTATCTGGTTTAAATCATTCTCCTTTCATTCATGAACCTTTGTTTCAAAATGAATCAAAACTATTGATCAGGATGGAGGGAGTATTATTATTGGAGTACGATATTGCCTATTTGCCTAATACTACACAAATCGTAAGATATACAAACTTTGTTTAGTGACATTTTAGCAAACTGATCAAAGAGAAGTCGTTAAAGAAACATTATTCTCATATAATTCCAAAGGGCCACTTTCTCAAAGGTCATTTTAATTTAATTTGCTTACATTTTTTGTTTTTCCATTACCTTTACCACTTGTAAATTAAGACTTAGTCTTGCGTTTGCAGCGTGTTTTTTCACAAGAAAATATATTCCATTTTGGTTGGGTTACGTAAGTCTAACATCACCATATTGGAGGCATGCAAACTGCGAGTTTTTCTTTGACGGATTCATATAATGGAATCAAATTGAATTTCCATGATAATATAATTAATTAATGTCATTGTAGAAAAATACTCCGTAGCAGCAATTTTTTTCGACTCGAAAGGGACGTGACAACTTGCTTTTACCCTTTTTTATTTGATTGTTCATGTATTTAAATTCGAGTTTAAAAAAATTTAGAAAATTGATTGCTAACCTCAGTGATTCACAAGGAGCGGGAGATTCGAACCTGATACCTATCGTTCATGAAGTTGACTCTTGACTCTATACTTTATAGTACTCGTAGAGTTGTGGGAATAACTCAGACCGAAGGTAACAACTCCCATTTGAAATTGGTAAATTAAAAATCTCTAGGTATTAATATTATTGTTTTCGTCAAATACAGGGTAATATCATAACTATTTATCCATAATTTAGTTGGTTTTACCAACTTCCGTACAACAATTTCATATGCATGCATTTAAAATTGTACAATTTGAAAGTAAATTAACACGAGGAGCACTCTTGTTTATTTAGCCATGTACAACTGTAAATACATACGTAATGCAGTCCGCTCCCAATAATGCAATCTTTTTCCTCAAGGATATGTGGTATATATATTGTACTCTAGTAAACTACTCCCTCCGTCTCGGTCATTTGTTTTCCTTTCGTTTTGGCATAAAGACCAAGAAAAGAGGAGAAAGTCAATTACTAAATGACAAGTGGAATAAATCAGTGTGAATAATCAAATTACTTATTAATTTTTTTTAAAATAGAAAGGACAACAATTAATTAAGACACTTTAATATGAAAAATGACAACAAATCACAGGGACGGGGGAGTATTTATTTATAATTTCTTAGAGCATGTAGTTAGATTTTGTGTGTTTATATAGATTTTGTGTGAAATAATTTTTATAATTTTCAAAAGGTTATGCCTCTTTTTGTAACGTCATGACCATGACAACCGTGGAATTATTTTTATTGCGATTAATTTTAGGCGGCAAAATAAATCGTATGATGATATGGCATTTTTTCGTGTCATATGAGTCACAAGCCCATAATATAATATATTGGGTGGGAGGATTCGAACCTAAAATCTTAAAGGAGAAACTTATGGTTAGGCTCGTCTTAGCGTGAGACGGTTTTATTGTCGGTTTTCGTTAATGCCCAAACATACATTATCGGAGCTAACTAAGCCCATTATGGCACACATATTGAGCTCACATTGAATGGGCCAACTGACATTACAACAGTCCACAACTTTGACCCATCAGTCCAAGGTAGTGAAGACATCGATCGGCCCACCAAGCATTTATTTTCCCACATAATTTCATTACACTGCTAAACCGTAAATCCTTAACACACTACTCACTAGCACTCAAAAATCAAAAATTAACATTTTTTGGCGATTAAAGGGCGCTTGTCCCTGCTGAAAATAAAAATTTTGAAAATTTTCAAGTTCACTTATTGCATTACTTAATTGTTGCTACTAAAATTATTGGTCACGTCCTCATAACTACAGATCGTAGCTCCGCTACTGATTTTATACGTCAAATCTTGTTTATACAAAGTGAACATAATGGTTAAATGGTACTAACTAGGCTTACTACCAAAATCTAATACGGAGTACATTATAATACGTATGATGATATATACATTTTACCCTTACACAAATCAAACGATAAAAGGCCAAATCGACATCGATTAACGAAGGTACATACTTCATACGGAGTACAATATTACAATCATACATCAATCTCACATTTAATCAACAAATAGTACAAGCATTAGGGTTCTCTTCCATGCTTTGGACATAATAAGTATTGGTCATTTGAGGGTAATATGCCCTATAAGCTTGAACAAGCTCCGGTACCACGTCGACCTTCTTCTCTTCCTCTTTTTTACCCTCGTCTTTCTTTTCCTCTTCCTTTTTTGCATCTTCCTTACCCGCCTCCTCTTTCTTTGGCTCTTCTTTCTTTTCCTCTTCCTTTTTCGGCTCTTCCTTCTTCTCTGCCTCCGGCTCTATTGCAGGCCCTACGATGATTATGTCGGTTGTTGGCCAATTCTTTCGCAATTTTCTTACTATGCTTACAGGGTCCATTGTGCCAACCACGGTTAATTGCGCCTGCTTCATGTCTATCGCAATGAAATCTATCCCTACAGTTCAAGTACAGCAATACAAGCAATAATAAAATTTAGTACGTATCAGTAACCAACTAACCAATTACGGAGTATTTATTTACCTATTTAACATAGGAAATGATTGGAACGAAAGTATTAATTTGTACAAGCTAATTTCACATTTTCACGTGTTGAATCAAAATTAAAGTCACCGTGCTAAACATCCACCACAATTTTATGGAAGACGAGTTAAAGTTTGTTTTAAAATCATGGCGCGGACAACTTTTAATGTAAGAGGAAAACGTTACTTATAGAGTTGTTATACGTTACCTCTTACGGAGTATAACTTTACCAACTAAAAGAGTTGACATATGCGTATTGTTAAGATTGTTATGACTACAAGTTTCCAAGTTTTTGGCTTGAAAACAGAGCTAAAACAGACCGAAATGTATAGAAAACAAGTACGAATCGATTTACCTGGAATAGTAGAAACTGTCTTCAGTGCTTTTTGCTTGGCCTTTTCATCATGCACGTCCAATTTTAACACAACTTTCTGCCACAACAAAACAATTTGTAAATTGATTAGCTCACTTAAAATAAATTAAAACTACTACTCAAACTTGTTACTAAGCCTCAACCATCAACTTAATTTGCGGTTAAGCTCACATCTGTGAACTATATGAGGATTAGTTGTAAGGTCAATGCTTTGACCATAGTTAGTTAAGTCCATGTAACTAACTATATAAGGCTTCATATTGTAACAGAATTCATCATTCAATAATATACAAATTATCTCTCTATAACTAACTCTCTCTCTCTCTATAACTAATTCAGTTACATACAAGCTATTCCTACATCACCATTAATGGAGGTCAAGGTTTCTTCACATGGTATCCGTCGCTTAAGGTTCATGATCCTGTGATTCTTACACGATTTTCGCTTCCGCATCCTAATTTCTGGTCCAAATCTCCATTTCTGGTGTGATTTCTTTCGTTCCTGATCCAATTGTTTACAATTACTCGTTTCAATTGTTTACATTTGATCGTTCTAGTTTCTTTTTGTCATCATCTTCATCTTCTTTACTGCACAATGCCTGATAATGATAGTACCTCGTCTCATCCTTCTGATGCTCTAGAAATTTTCGATGATCCGCTTTATATTTCTACCTCTGATCAACCTACTTTGAAGTTAGTTGATAAGAAATTCAATGGAACTCACTTCTTGCAATGGAAAAGAGAAGTATATCAGTCTCTTATTGCTAAGAATAAAGAAGGTTTCATAGACGGATCTTTTAGGATTCCTGATAAAAATGATAAAAAGTATAATCGTTGGATTCGCTGTGATTTGTTGGTTAAGAGATGGATTTCCAATTCAATTGAGGCTCAAATTTCTGATACTGCTCAATATGCTAATAGTGCAAAGGAACTATGGGATGAGATGTTAGAAAGATATGGACAAACTAATGGTCTTGAAATCTATGAATTGAAGAAAGATTTAGGTCAGATTTCTCAGGATAATGCTCCATTAATTGAATATTACAGTAAGCTTAAGCATGCCTGGGAAGATCTTGATGCACTTGACCCAATTCCATATTGTACTTGTGGTGCACTGAATGCATGTACATGTCAGATGCTTAAGAGAGTCTTAGATAGGGAGGTTAATGCTAAGCTCATTCAATTTTTAATGGGACTGAACAATGCTTTTGAGACAGTTAGGACAACTGTGCTCTCTATGGAACCTTTGCCCACTCTATCTAAGGCATTAGGACTGTTACAAAAGATTGAGAGGCAGAGACAGATTTCTAAGTCTGCAGCTATTCATCCTGAATCCAATGCAAATGCATCTACTAGATCTGTTGATGTTTCTCAGGCTGATTGGAAGAGACAGAAACTTAACACTAATACTGTTGCTCAGACTCAGATACAACAGAAATTCTGCACACACTGCCAGAGAGGTGGACTAACCTTGATGAATGTTTTCACTTCAAGATTTGTGATTCTTGTGGCAAGAAGGGACATGTGAGTGCTAATTGTTATATCAGGATAAGGGCTCAGAATTTTGCACATTCCAGGGGAAGAGGCAGGAATAATAATGGTGGGAACAGGTCAAATGTCTATCATAGGAGGGCTAATAATGTTGATTCAGGGCCTATTGCTGATAATCCTCTTGAGCCTGCAGGTGGTGGAACAGCAAGTGTTTCACAGTCTCATAATCAGGTTCAAGGAATGGATCCAGCTATGATGGATGGAATTGTTCAGAATGTCATGCAGCAGGTGTTCAAAGCTTATTCTGATCATTCTCAGCAAACACAGTCTGCAGCAGCTTCTTCCTCAGTGAATTTTGCAGGTACAGACCTGTACTCACAAGTTTATACTGTTGCTCAGACTTATGGTCAGTTATCATGGATTGTAGACACAGGAGCCTCTGACCACATGACCTCAAATGAGGATATTATGCAGAATATTAGGTTATTACAAAAACCAGTTATGGTAGGTTTACCAGATGTGACTATTAAGTTAGTACATAAAATGGGAGATATAATTCTGACTCCTAGTATTCATCTAAGGAATGTTTTGGTAGTTCTAGATTTTAAACAGAATCTCTTGTCTGTTAGTAAATTGATTCAGTTTACACCTATGGATGTTGTATTCACTTCTCAGCATTGTCTATTCCAGGCCCTTTCCAGTAAGGTGACCTTGGGTTTGGCTGAGAAGAAAGGAGGATTGTATTGGTTCAATCCTGTACTGGAGAATAAAGAGCAGCTTGGTCAACTGCCAGCATCTGTCATGCAGAATGCAACAAACATTAGAAAATTCCCTTTTTCTACATCTAATGTTTGTACTAAAAGTTGTAATGTAGACCTTTTACATTCAAGATTAGGGCATAGCTCAATTGATAAATTGCAGCATGTAATGAATTTTTCTCATAATCAAAAGTTGA
>JAGPOY010004176.1:14485-26718 GCA_018983105.1 Silene uniflora | reverse complement strand
AGGGACTCACGTGGTTTAGGCGTGACGTCTGGCAGGGGATCCGAGTCGCTCTCGGGCCCGGTACCATCGACGTGTTCGGAGTACCTTGTTGTGATTAGGCACGTCTGGGCGTGTCCCGGTGTCTGGTTGTGTTGTGGAGACGAGGTGTTGGTGCGTATGGTATTTCTATTGTTTTATTTTACATGTCATGCGTTTATATGTATATATATGTTGTGTCGGGACTGACGTTTGTTTTATGTTTCTGTCACCTGTCCCTCTTGGGGTGGCCTGCGTTGATCCATATGATGTCTTGATCATATGGGGAGCAGATTGTTTACACGTTGTTGGTTGGCACGCGGTTATGGGACGAGCTTGACGAGTCGTGATGGTCATTGCATAGTTATATAGTTAGTGGATGAGTTGTAATTCCTTTCTTTGTGATGTTGTAATCGCTAAACCTTGTTTATTTCTAATAAAATGTTCTTTTAATTGGATTTTCGGGGTGTTACAACGGGTATCCTCAGCTATGTCCAAAACGATAAAGTCTACTGGAATTAAGAACCTTCCCACTTTGACGGGTACGTCCTCTAAGATACCTAAAGGTTGTCTAACCGATCTGTCAGCCATTTGTAAGGTGATGTTGGTCATTTTTAGGTGTCCCATATTAAGCTTAGCAAAAATAGAATAGGGTAGGACACTAACACTAGAACCTAAATCACATAACGCATCTATCACAACATTCCCTATGACACAAGAAATCGAGAAACTACCCGGGTCCTTTAGTTTGGGAGGCGACTTACTTAAAATCAGACTACTAGACTCGTCCATAAAGGCGACTGTAGCAATCTCCCCAAGATCCTTCTTACACGTAATAATATCCTTCATAAACTTTGTGTAAGACGGAACTTGGGTTATTAGCTCAACAAGGGGAATAGTTACCTCGATGTTGCGTACCATTTCCATGAACTTGTTGAATTGTCTCTCCGTCTTCGTATCTCGCAATCGGCCTGGGTAGGGAATTCTAACTATACGAAGTGAGTCCCCAGTTTTCTCTTTTCCTTTGTCAACCCTTGGTACCCCCACAGCAGGGGAGGGTACCGCATCTCGTACAGAAGAAGAACGCGTCTCTGCACGCTGATTATTTCCCGATCGAGTCTCAATAACGCTCGGTCGAACGCTTTCTTCTCCGATTCCTCTCGATCGAACTTCATCATTACTCGTTCGAGAACCCTCAACAACAGCATTCCTCGTTCGAGATCGAGGTTCATTCGATCGATCCATTTCTTCAATAATACTTCTCGATCGAACGGGTGAGTTACTCGAACGAAAATTCCTCTCAGCAGTGTCGCTCGATCGACCGAATGAGGTAGTCGATCGGGCTCTATCCTTAGCATATTCACTCGATCGAACGAATAGGGTATTCGATCGAGCTATTTCCTCTTCATCAACTTTAATTTCAGTCGAGACATCAGTAAGCTCGACATTAGTGCTCTCTGGAGTATATTCTGGTCCGTCATAAGCGCGACCACTTCTCAAATTTATCGCTAGCACCGGGTCTTTCTCGGAGAACATCGTCTCACATTTTTCCAGTAATTTGCGAAAAGCATCTGCACTAGATTTCTGCTCCGCTCGCTGCTCATGGATGGTAGCCTTAAGATCATTGTACTCGGATTGGGTGATGAGTACACTGTCTGTGGCTGGCACTTGGCTCTTGGTGGTGGTCAAATCAGCGTAAAGCTCGGAGAATGAACCTCCTTGCTTAAACCTCCGGTAGGCTAGAACCCTCGCAAGTTCAGCCATACATGATATGGGATCGTGCCCCTCTTCACCACATCTACCACAAACTACCTCCATAGCGCAAACTTGCTGCGATTCGACCTCTTTCACCGTCTCAGCTACAGGAATTACTTTGTCAATATCCTCATTAACCCGCTCTCTTCGAGGATTTGCATAGTTCCCCGTATAAGTGGCCATGTTTTCAATCAACTGCCACCCCTTATCATCAGCGACGTTAACTTGAAATCTTCCTGATGCAGCAGCATCCAATATGGCTCTCTGCTCATATAGCAACCCGTTGTAGAATTGGTTACATAGGTACCATCGCTCAAACCCATGGTGAGGGACTGAACGAACCAATTTCTTGAACCTGGCCCACGCTTCACTCAAGTTCTCCGCATCGGTTTGAGTGAAATTAGTAATCTGTCCTATAAGCGCAGCAGTACGCTGAGGAGGAAAATATCGTCTGAAAAAGGCCATCGCCAATGTACTCCAATCCACAACTTCAGCAGCCACTCTATCAAGGTCTCTCCACCAGTCTTTAGCGTCATCTATCAAGGAGAAAGGAAATAGGAATTCCTTTACCTGGTCTTGTGTTACTCCAGCTACTAGCGGAATAGCTGAGCAATAATCAGTGAAAAGCTCAACAAGCTTAGCCGGGTCTTCACCTACCACGCCTTTAAACAAATTTCGTTCCACCAGATGAAAGAAATCTGGGTGGATACCGAATGTACCACCATTAGCAGTCGGCAAGAGAAGCCCCTTTGGCAAATCACTTGCACTAGGCTCAGAGTAGCTCGCGATATTAGGCATACCTGCAAGCACTAAACACTAGAACAAAAATATAAGAACTGTCTCAAGGAACGAGTTCCTCGAGACAAAAGACAAACAAAGAAAACTAAGAAATTACACCGTCTCCCCGGCAACGGCGCCAAAATTTGACACGGCTGTCGTAACCCTATCAAAAATAAAACCAACTGGTCTCAACTAAAATGTAGTAGAGGTAGTCGGGATCGTATCCACAGAGAGATGGGTAATTTATAATCTACTAAGTCTGTCTAAAGTAACCGATTTTTGGGGGTTGTTGATTTGTTGTCTAAAAACTAAGGGATTAAGGAGAGATTTAAATAAGGGAAAGAAAACAGTGGGAAGGAGCACTAGGATTGTCGGTTCACCATGGCTTCTAAGTCTGGACTAAACATAATAAAGCGCCCTAAATTCAGTCTGTGGGTAATGAAAAGGTCCTCTCGGTCCGCTATTCGCCCTAGGGTAATACTAACTTAGCTTTCACCCTGATTAGTATTGACCAAATACTCGTTGCAGAACTACCCCTATCCCAATCTTTCGATCCAGGTCAAGAAGGTTTCGAGACAGTCAATTGAATGCGTTGACTCAAGCAATTAACAGATATTAGGTGCAACAGAAACATACAAACTAAATTACGGGTACTAAATTGTATCGTCCTTCCTATGCCATGGCTACCCTAAATCCTAGCGAAGAGATTAGCTACGCATAACGAGAGAAGAAACAACAATCACAATAATAGAAATAAAGAGCAACATGATTAAGTAATATTAAGAAGAAACGATAATACCAAT
This sequence comes from Silene uniflora, assembly GCA_018983105.1. Classification (NCBI taxonomy): domain Eukaryota; kingdom Viridiplantae; phylum Streptophyta; class Magnoliopsida; order Caryophyllales; family Caryophyllaceae; genus Silene; species Silene uniflora. Next base: position 23,365 of record JAGPOY010004176.1, on the reverse strand, counting down.
TACAAAAGTCGTAGAATAAATTTGCTGAGTTCTAGGGTGCAGAGTCGCCAAGAGAGAAAAGAAGAGAGAGAGAGAGATAAGAAGTTGTCCAGGAAAAAAAAGTGTAAAGAGATGAGATCCTTCTAAAAATCTCTCAATCGTCTATTTAACCAAAGCAAATAAAATATCTAAAGTTCCATATTTCGCGCGGCCCATCACTGTAAACCTTCTCGATCGAGCGAATTAGTTGCTCGATCGAGGGAAATGCTCCAGAAGGAAGTCGATCGAGGATCATGTTTGTTCGATCGACTGGTACGCCATATACTTGTGCTCGATCGAGAATAGCACTACTCGATCGAGGTCTTGGGTCATGGAAAAGTGGACGATCGAGGCTCAGCATTGCTCGGTCGATGTCTTTTGAGTACTTGTTTCGTCTTTCCATCCCATTCAGCTATCTTCACGCTTCCCAAAGCAGCTGCTTTCCGTTCCAACTCTCAAATGATTGCTTTTAGGACCATATTGGCTGGTTTCTTGTCATCCCGGTTCATATCTGCAAATTAATACAAAACAAACCAAAGTAGACTATTCGGGGCATAAAGCGATATAAAGCCACTTAAAATCACAGAAATACGTGCCAAAAGGGGCTGTAAAAGTCTATATAATATGCACGTATCAAAATGCAACTCAAGTCCCAAGATGTTACATGATACCGTAGTACGACAAATGCCAAGTACCTTTTAATCTTGCAAGACAAATTAGTTGGACTCTCGCGGTTTCACTCATGCTCTCATAAGGGGTAAATTATATGTAAGATAGAAAGAAGTAAAACACTCACTCAACTTATGAAACATGCATGCAATCGAATGTGATAAAAATTTCTCCAACTAATATGATGCAAACATAATAGAAATGAGTACATGTATCAAGGACAATAAAGGGCAATAATGGGTGAAAGGGTATAGAAATGGTTTGTGCCAAAACACGTATGGATATGTGAGGCTAAGACGGTAGTCGTTGCGCTAAACCAAAACCAACTCTATACGATAATAAGCATAAATAACCCGGCTAGAGAAATCATCTTAATCTTGACAACATATGAGAGACACAAAATACTCTCCAAAAATGCATTAGACTCTAGCAAATCCCTTATATAATCTCTTAACAAGACAAATGAAGCGATATTATTTTTTCTTTTTCTTTTCTCTTTTTTCTTTTCTTTTTTTCCAATTTTTCCAATTTTTCCAATTTTTCCTTTTTTTTCGGTTCTTTTCTCTTTCTTCTTCGCTTCATACATACATTTTTTCAATAATAAGAGATTAGCCCAATTGCACAATAAAAATTCGAACTACTACCCACATGACAAAATAAATGCCCCTTCCCAACCAAAGTAGCCGAAATAATGACATGAAACTCAACCAACTGCGATTGTCCCGAAAAGGTAGGCAAATTCTAGGATTGTAGCTCATAAGATGAAATGTAAATATAGCTACAAGGGTTCAAACGGGCTAAACAAAGGGTATTGTAAGGCTTATTTGAACGGTAAGAACTGCCTTTCCTCATGTACTCAAATCAAATGAATGCACAAAAATATTAAGAAACTAGTTTCACATTTATGCAGTTTGATATTACATATCCCACAAGGAGAACCACACTCAAGCCTATATAACAAATGAGACCGGTTTATTGATGTTCCCGGCCTAGGAAGCTCTAAGACCTCAGAAATTAAGTGGTTTGCCAACATAATTATGTCAAATTTACTTAATAAAAGGCATGTCAAACATGGTCAAGACTTGGGTTATGAGCTGTATTTTCATGAATAACGAATCAGTCACAATGTACATGGATAACTATTATGGGATTCAAATGTAAAAACAATGCAAGTTATCATCATTGCTACTCAATTTCACCAAAACTAAGCTAATAAAAATAAAAACATGTTTTTGTATTTTATAATTTTCAATTTTTTTTTAGCACACAACATAAATAAAATCACACAACTGAATAAAACACATAACAGAAATAAAATACTCCCCCAAACCTAAATATCAAAATGTCCTCAATGTGACCCTATCCGCACAGCAGTCACATAACAACAACATCAGCAGCAAGCTAAAGAGGACATCACTAATAAAGGGATAAAGGGGAGTAACAAGCGAGATAATACAATAAAAGAAAATACAAGGAAAGATTATACCAGCTATATATATAAATGCTCCCCCAAACCAGCTGCAAAGTGGGAGAAAAAAGTGATCAACTATCAAGAATGTGAGGGCCCAGCCTCATCAGTACCACCACCATAAGAAGGGCGACGACTCCTCTGACCACGACCACGACCCTGGACTGTACCCTGGCTAGACCCAACATGAGGCTCATCAAATCCACCAACTGGCATATCCGGCCGAATAGGAGTGTAAAAAGGTCGTGCTAACGCTCCAAACTGAGTGGCATAGGGACTAGCATAGAATGCATCAGGAGTAGTACCATAGAGATGGAAGACATGGCTATCATCTCCCACCCCAGTATAATAAGTAGGTCGTGCCCCAGTATAGGAAGACTGACCCGAAGCCAGACTCAAAGACTCCATCTGCTCCCACATACGCCGATTAACCAAAGCTTGGTTAATACCCTCATGCACCCGAACATCATGTGCAACCTGATGATCATAATGATAACCATATGAAAAAGAAGAACTACCAGGCTCAAAAGGAGAGGGGATATGAACAGGAGCTCGACGGCGGTGGCTACGTAAACCACTCGCACCACCAACAATATCAGCAGCAGGAAGGAGGGCTAGAAGCTCATCGGGAATCAAATAAGTCATAGCAGCGCCACGCTCATGAGGTGGAACCTCCCTCAAAGAAGCAAGTGGAGGGAGCTGATTATTAGGCAGCGGCATATAAAGATCATGGCGTACTAGCCATCTAAAGTCAGTGCCCCGCAATATAGTCAAAAACTTGATCTTATATCTCAGAAAATCATCATCCACCATAGGTTGCCACTCAGTAATAGGCACATAAGGTGGTCTACCCTCAAAATTAAGCAACCGGCGGGCCAACCTAGTAACAATGGCCCCACACTCAAGGGTCGCCCGCTGATTGGCCATACGATGTAAGGCCTTAGCAATAACAAACGGGGGGCTAAAAATAAAAGGGGGTTCCCGATAAGGGTTTAAGTAACTAGCACAAAGTAGAACCTCCATAGAATTCACCTTACTTTTATCGGGTCTACCATAAAGTAAGTAACCCAAATACCTCAGAAAAAGCTTGATGCACGCATGTTGCACATCACTTAGGGCCATGGCACTCGGGTTCACATCCGCATAACCCGTAAAAAGAGGGAAATATCGATCCGGACCCTTATCATCCGGAATAGAGACAAGGTCATCATCATCATGGCCATCACAATCTAGTAAGTCGGTTAACTCATCAATAGTAAGAGTGAAGGTTCGATTGAGCAACCGAAAGCGAACCCGATGACTTCTCTTGTTAAAAGCATAGGAGCTTAGAAACTCCATGGTAAGAGCTCGGTAAGATAACTCTTGAAGATTAAAAAGACCTCTTAATCCATTCTCTACAAACATATCTTCAAGAGTCGCATCAATCTTCAATGTTCGTAAAATACTCCTATCAACACACCTCGTAGAAATCATTTTACGTTGAGCTAGTTTCGCAAATTTTTCTTCTTGAGCACCATTCTCAAATTCCACAAATGGGTAATCAACCCCATGGTCTTCCACCTCTTCCTCATCTTCAAGGTCCTCCATATTAACATCCTCATCTTGAGCTTCCTCCTCTTGAACCTTCTCCTCTTGGACTTGAGGTTGGATAACGACTCCTCGTTGTGGTCTAACCCGTCTAGTAGTGCCCGACATGCCTACAAATAGCAGTAGCATAATTAAAACCCGATTACAATAACAACATGTAGCTCACGTTTTTGGGACAAGTAGTGTCGTAAAATTCGCTTTTTAGGCCGAAAATCACACATAAGCTATGAATTGATAGGGCTTTTGCAAGTATATGCTAGGCAATGAAGATTCTAAGCTATTAGAGCACAATTACTAACCAAATTAATGCAATTTTCAACCCGGAAATAAGAACCTGAAATCTGAAAAATTCAATTTTTGGGGCTTAAATCTAGCAATTAAGGGCATAAATAGCAAGGGAATAGCAATTATAATCAAGCTAGGGAAGATTCAAGGCAATAAACACAAGAAATAGGCATCAAAAAGACAAATTTCGGACCATATAAAGATGAACTCGAAAATTTACCTTAGTTGGAAGAATGGGATGATTCAAGCACAAAATCACACAAAGGAGGGAATTAAATTGCAAATAATCAATGTAGGAGCAAGTAATTGAAGCAAAGGTGTGATATATAGCAAATTAGAGTAGGGGAATGTGTAATTTAGGGAGAGAAATTAGGAAACAATTAGAAGAAGTGACGAAATAAGGGAGCAAAGAAGCATAATCAGTGTAAATAGAGGACGCGGCGGAACCCGTTTCAGGAATGGGAACTCGATCGAGTTCGTGAGAACTCGATCGAGTTCAGGCGTGTTTCAAGAATAGTTCCTGTTTTCTAATTAAATTTGGACACCTAGGAACTCGATCGAGTTCGTGAGAACTTGATCGAGTTCAGTCACTTGTTGGCGTCTGCTCCTGCTTTCGTTCATGACTTGGCCAAATCGTCAAAAATCTTCTGCAATACATAGAAACTCGTTAAATTCTTTCCTCTCCTTACTCAAAAGAAAATAAAATTAAAATTAAAAATAATAAGAATAAAATGAAAAATGTAAATAAATAAAGACGAAATGAAATTAGGTCCTAAATTACATAAAAATTACAAAGGCAATCCGGGCTGCCTTCCGGTAGCGCTGGTTTAAGCGGTCCCGCTCGACCGTATTACCTCATCAGTGAGAGGTATCAATATCGCAGAGGTCCATGACCTCTATCGTTCCAATGAATGCTCCTTCATAGTAAACTTTCAAGCGTTGCCCATTCACCTTGAAAGTCTTACCGTTATCACCTAGGAGCGTAACTGACCCAAACTTGTTTACTTCAGTGACAGTGAACGGTCCTGACCATCTAGACTTAAGCTTACCTGGAAACAAACGCAAACGGGAGTTAAACAATAAAACTTTCTCACCTACATGAAATTCCCGCTGCAAGTTATGCTTATCATGTCCTTTCTTGGTCCGCTCCTTGTACACTCGAGCACTATCATAGGCATGCAATCGAAACTCATCAAGCTCGTTCAATTGCATCAATCGTTTCTCACCCGCAAGTGAGGGATCCATATTCAACTCCATTATGGCCCACATAGCCTTGTACTCGAGCTCCACCGGAAGATGGCAAGCCTTGCCATAAACCAACCGGTACGGTGATGCACCTATCGGAGTTTTAAAGGCAGTACGGTAAGCCCATAATGTGTCATCAAGCTTCCGACTCCAATCTTTCCGATTCTTGCTCACAACTTTCTCCAGGATTGACTTTAATTCTCTATTGGAGACCTGCACTTGACCACTCGTTTGTGGATGATAGCGCAATCCTCTACGATGTGTAACACCATATTTCTTCAGTAAAGCATTAAGATGGCGTTCATTGAAATGCTTCCCTCCATCACTAATAACCGCACGAGGGACCCCAAATCGTGGGACGATAATCTTCTGAAACAGTTTTACAACTGCCTTAGCATCACAAGTGGGAGTGGCAACCGCTTCGACACATTTAGAGACATAGTCTACCACTACTAGAATATATTGGTTCCCATGAGAAGAAGGGAACGACCCTTGGTAGTCAATACCCCAAGCATCAAAAATCTCCACTTCCAAGATCCCGGTTTGAGGCATCTCATGCCTTTGCGAAATATTACCCGTTCTTTGACATGTATCACAAGAACGGACAAAACTAGTAGCATCCTTCAAGATAGTCGGCCAAAAGAAACCCGACTGCATCACCTTAGCTAATGTCCTAGACGGACCATGATGACCACCATAAGAAGAAGAGTAACAGTGAGAAAGAATGGCATGTACCTCACTCTCAGGAATACAACGTCTATAAATACCGTCGGCGCATTCTCGGAACAAGTATGGATCGTCCCAAAAATAGCGCTTCACATCGTGCATGAACCTCTTCTTCTGCTGAAATGACAAGTCGGGAGGTAGAGTACCTCCCACCAAATAGTTAGCGTAATCAGCAAACCACGGAGCATCCGTGGAAATAGAAAGCAAATGGTCATCGGGAAAGGAGTCGTCAATAGGAAGAGACTCCTCATGGCAATGTCTCAAAAGAGACAGATGGTCAGCAACAACGTTTTCAGCACCCGATTTATCCTTTATCTCCAAGTCGAATTCTTGTAGCAGTAGAATCCAACGAATAAGTCTCGGTTTGGCCTCTTGCCGCATGATCCGTATGCACAATCACCTTAGAGCCCACAATATAGGTTCTAAACTTGTCCAATGAATAGACAACCGCAAGAAGCTCCTTCTCCGTAGTAGCATAGTTAATATGCGCATCATCGAGGGTCTTACTTGCATAGTAAATAGCATGCAACACTTTGTCTTTCCGATGCCCCAAAACAGCTCCAACTGCATAGTCACTGGCATCACACATAATCTCGAACGATAGGGTCCAATCTGGAGACCGGATCACTGGGGCCGAGATAAGAGCTTGTTTAATCCTGTCAAATGCATCAATACACTCATCAGTAAAAACAAGAGGGGTATCCTTATGAAGAAGTTGGGTTAGAGGACGAGCGATTTTAGAAAAATCCTTTATGAATCGGCGATAGAATCCTGCATGGCCAAGGAAACTTCGCACACTCTTAACATTGACCGGGTACGGGAGTCGCTCAACCACCTCAACTTTAGCTTTATCAACTTGAATCCCTTGTCCTAACACCAAATGACCAAGTACCACCCCTTCAGTCACCATGAAGTGGCCCTTTTCCCAGTTAAGCACAAGATTGCTTGTCTCACAGCGCTGCAAAACTTTAGATAAGTTTCTCAAACAAACATCAAAATCAGTACCATAAACACTGAAATCATCCATAAAGATTTCCATAATAGACTCTATGTATTCAGAAAATATGGCCATCATGCAACGCTGAAAAGTAGCAGGGGCATTACACAAACCAAAAGGCATTCTCCTATACGCAAATACACCATATGGACAAGTAAATGTAGTCTTAGCCTGATCATCGGGGTGTATAGGTATCTGAAAGAAACCGGAGTAGCCATCTAGATAACAGAAATAACTATGACATGCTAGTCTCTCTAACATTTGATCTATATAGGGTAAGGGAAAGTGATCTTTCTTGGTAGCCGTATTTAGCTTTCTGTAATCAATACACATTCGCCAACCTGTAACAAGTCGAGTAGCAATTAGTTCATTCTTATCATTAGTCACTACCGTAGTGCCTCCCTTCTTAGGCACAACCTGCACAGGACTAACCCACTTAGAGTCAGAAATAGAGTAAATAATGCCAGCATCAAGTAATTTCTGAACCTCTTTCCTTACCACCTCCTGCATCGGAGGGTTTAACCGTCTCTGACCCTACGCACTATGCTTATGACCTTCTTCCAAGTGAATACGGTGCATACAAAAGTCAGGACTAATACCTTGTAAATCATCAATGCTATACCTGATAGCCTTTTTATGAGTTCTCAAAACGGCCAACAAAGCAAAAAGTTGGCCTTCATTAAGGCTAGCATTGACAATTACAGGATTCATCTCACAATCATCTAAAAATACATACTTAAGATGAGAAGGAAGGGGCTTAAGTTCGGGTTTTGGTACCTTGGTAGCCTTGGATGGGCTACCTAGACTATAAACCTTTTGCTCCGTGCATTCTTCTCCTGTGAGGAGCTCCTCTATCTCATGTACTTCTGGGCTCCATGAACCTGCTTCCTCAGCTGGATCAGTGACAAGGGCAATCTCCATAGGATCCCTGTCCAAGCAAAAAGAGAGACAATCATCAGTAGCAATATCAACAATATCAATCCTCTGACAAGTCTCATCTATCATAGGTCTCTTTAATGCTTGTTCTAATGAGAAAGTAATAGTGTCGTCTCCTATCACTAAGGTCAACTTCCCCGTCCCATGGTCAAGAATCGCCCGGGCGGTATGAAGGAATGGTCTACCTAAGATAATAGGGATTTGCATGTCCTCAGCCATTTCTAATATAACAAAGTCAACGGGAATGAAAAATTTCCCTATTTTGACTGGCACATCCTCCAAGACACCTAAGGGGTGTTAGATGGAGCGGTCAGCCATCTGTAGGGTCATGCTAGTAGCGTTAGGTTGACCTAAATTAAGCTTTTTGCTTATAGAATAAGGCATAACATTGACACTAGCTCCTGAGTCACAAAGAGCTTTACTAATAGCGAGATGACCTATATGACAAGGGATAGAAAAACTCCCTGGATCCTTTAGCTTAGGTGGCAAGCTAGTATGAAATGCAGCATTGCATTTATGTGTGAAAGCCACCGTCTCTGTCTCATTGAAGGTCCGCTTCCTTGTCAAAATCTCCTTCATAAACTTCGCATAGGTGATGCCAGTCGTTATGCACACCAAAAATAAACCTAAAACAACTAACATAAGCAAGTGGTAAATAGGGTCGATCTCCACAGGGAGGTAATTTTCTATCTATGTGTTCTATCTGTCTGTTACTAAAACTGGGGGTTGTGATTTATTAACTAACTACTAGAGATTAGGAGAAAGAGAAATAAGGAACGAGAAAAACGAAAATAAATCAGAGAAAAGGGAGTATGCAAGGGTTTCGGTCCACCGTGTCATCAACAATATTAGAAACAACTAGGTCGGTCAGTTCGTTGGTAGGAAGGACTGGGTTGTCACCTTTCGGTCCTTAAACCCGACTATACCTTTCGGTCTTAAGTCGTCCTAA
>JAGPOY010004175.1:8830-18935 GCA_018983105.1 Silene uniflora | reverse complement strand
TTGACGCCAGAGTAGGTTATAGGTTATACGAGTCTTTAATCTATACCCATCTACAATAGGTGGGTATCAGTATAACTTAAACCGACCGTAGTCTTTAATCTATACAATTCCAGGTAGATCTAGCAAAAATGATCCAACCTAAATAACTCCATTCGAACCTGAATTGAGGACCCGAATCTAAACCAAAATCTGAATTAATTGATCCATTTCCTCAGTAAAATTTCCAGGTACTATTCCAGGAATTATACAGTAGTTGTGAACTTGTTATCACTAAAGCAGTAAACACACAAATTCTGAGTTTGAGTTGAATACACGAACAAATCGAGATGCTGAGTATTCGTTGCAAATACAGTGTTCAAATTGTGTATAATTTGCATAATAATTTTCAAAATCTTCATCTCTATTCAACAAAATCCCCAAATCAAAACCCTAAATCCCCAAATCAATCTTACACCAATTATTTCATTGAGCATCTGGGTTTTTCTGATGAACAAGCTGTTTCCACTTCCACCAAATTACGCTCCAACAACGGTAACTATTCCAAATTCACTAATAATGCTAATTCTGTTGTTGATTTTCTTAAGCAACATGATTTTGATGATGCCCAGATTATAAAGGTCGTATCTTGCTACCCTCGAATCTTAGCTGCTAATGTCGACAATACCCTTAAACCCAAATTTAAACTTCTTCAAGATCATGGTTTTTCTGGGTCTGATTTAGTTTCTATCATCTCATCGTTTCCTTCTTGTGTACGTAAAAATATGGATTTTTTTGAGGATCTCAGGGCGTTTCTGGGTACTAATGAAAATATAATGAAGTTTTTAAGGAGAGCTCCATTGTTCTTGACAACATTTAGTATGAGAAATCTTAATTCAAATATCGCATTATTGAATAATGAGTATGGTGTTGATATTGAAATTATTCGGAACGGCATTCTTCGGCAACCTACACCCTTTATGAGGACATCCATTTTTTTTCGAAATGTATTGGTTAGGGTTGAAGAGGAATTGGGGATTCCTCGAAATTCTGGGATTTTTTTTAATGGCATAAAGTTATTGTGTGGTTCTAGTAAGAAGAGAATCGAGTCGAGATGTCAGCTGTTCAAAAGCTTTGGATGGACTGAATATGATGTTTCTGAATTAATGCGGAGAAATCCTCTAATTTTCCTAAATTCTGAAGAAAATATCAGGACAACGTTGGGTTTTTTGATGACTGAGCTGGGTTACAAGCCCGATTACTTAGTTACACATTCTGTGTTGTTGAATTTAAGCCTTGAGAAGCGAATGGCGCCTAGGCACAGGGTGTTGTTGGTTTTGAAGGAGAAGGGTTTGTTAGATTACGACTTCTATACTGTGGCGAAGAAAACTGAGGCTGAGTTCTTAAAGATATTTATTGAACCTTTTAAGGAGGAAGCACCGGGTCTTCTTGAACTTTATCAAAGTAGCAAAGGTTATTCCAACATTGACGCCATTTCGAGGCATCAGTGATGCCAAACCCTCTCGTAGCCAAGTATTATAGTTATGTTTACCAAAGTAGAAAAGGTTGGTCCAACCTTTTTCTCTCTTTTCTAAGCTGCACTGAAAAAAATTGTTGAATGTGTTTTTAACCTTAGTTTGTTATTGACATTGTAAGCCTTACTTATGATTGAAACAACATTCCTCATGGTTCATTTTCTACATTGTGCACTCGTCACGTTGTCATGGTCATTGTTTTTGTTAATTGGAAGCCAGTGTGCCTCTGGTTGTCTTCATTTCCGGTTCTTTAGGAATTACCTGAGTTCCTGTTCTTGCTGTGTTCTTGTCTTCCAACTTCTATGGTTCGTGTTTGATGAATTAACTTCTTTGTTTTGAGTATAACTATGATCTCTCTTACTTATGTTCTTGGTTGTTTCCTCTTTTTGAGCTTCTGGTTTATGTTTTTCGAACTTGAAGACTATATAATCTAAAGGATATTATGGTGGCCTCGTGCTGTGAATTGTGGAGGGTGTAGAGTGTTTGAGAATTTGCCTTATTATTGTCGTTGCAAGTTGTACAATGGTTTTATTTGAGTTTTTATACAACCGTCTACACAGTACTACAACATAACTCAATTTATCAAACTGCATAGTATACAAAATGTTGCCTTTAAAACAGTACAATACAATGTAGATGACAAAGTGGAACTCTCCGACAAAGAGTAATTCCGAGGAGTCTGGTTTCTGAGGCGGACTTTGTTCAAGATATTCTGACTGTCTTTGAAAGTAACCAGAGTATTAAGGATAACTTAACACCAAAAATGAGTTGCAGCCAGGTAGTCGTAGCCCACTCCTGTCTAGCATAAACCCGTAAACAGTTATCCCATATTCCCAGCTTTGCTGTTCTCAAAGTATTTCACTGCCAAATATAAATTTCTAGCATAAGTTGTGATACTCCCGTACAGCAAGTCGTATACACGCACAAAATATGTTTTGCGAAATTTGTCAGCAATCTTAGGTTACCAAGAGCTTGTCGTTTCTGGAATGAGATTGAGCTGTAGCGTAAGCTGGGAGGAAATTTGTTGTGTCAACATCATTTTCCTCGTCGCCAACTTCATCTTCATCTGAATTCCCGGGACTGACACTGGAGAAGAGATGGCGGGCACAGTGTGCTACAGGTGTGTTTCAGCCTCGGAGATGTTGAACGAATCAATAGTAGCGCAAACATGCCACTTGGAAGCCAAGCGGGTAACTGCCTGCGCTTTATGCGTGATCTTTGTGGCACTCCGCAGTATAAACATGAGTCCGGCCACAAGAGTAATGGAGCACAGCTGCAATACAAAACAACAAAATGAAAGACTAATGCACCAGGCATTCGGGCTGTTGCATTTACATTGTTTTTCATTTCAATGCAGACTCGCCGATTCTGACTTCTTAATAAGAATTATTTTTGTTGTTTTTTTTTTCTTTTTTATGCCGACAGGTTTTGAACCCAAATTAGTAGTACCATGACTACCAGTCTACCATCGCTTAATGACATTAAATATCAGCATTTTATAGTTGAAGTCGACTGACAGAATTCTGAATGTAATTTTTATAATGGGTCACCTCAACGCAGTTTGTTCGTGTTTTGTGACACGAGAAACGCTGTGTGCATCTAAACATGAGTACTTATGATTTCTGAAAAGGAAGAAAGGACTTACAAGCATGCTCTTGTTCAAGTATCACCACCTAGTTTATCGTCAACGTCGGACTTCGAAAAGGCTCCATAAACTAACATGAAACAACCAAACTAGCAAACAAGTTTTGAGTAACATACTACTAACATAGCACAGGAGTAATGATCAGTCATTTGGGTATTTGCGGAGACAGTAACATCAACTAAAAACACCATCAATTGCATTACATACAGAAAAGACTGTGATTCGATATATACTTCGTATCGAAGTTGACACCGGATCCTCATTTCGGGTTCACTACTCGCAAATAAGTGAAAAAAAATCAAATCTTGTTAGGATCCAAGATAGGGAAAAAGGATTACGCAATGGATACCCCCTTCTAGCGTAAATAGTCATCTGAAATACAGTAGGTCTTGCTTGCGACGGGTCGGATCTTGCGACGGGTATTTTGTGAGAAGAAATGGGTAGAGGGGACAAGGTGGGCACCCTCCATGTGCTTCTCCACTCACCCTTGATGGGTATTTTGTGAGAGAATATGGTATCTGTCATTCATTTGTGACGGATAGTGTCCGTCACAAATGAGAATTTGTGTCTGAAATAAGACGGGCCAAGTGTAGCCATTTTACGATAAATTTTTACTATTTTCTGTTAAAATGTTACTGTTACTATCAATTTTAGAGTAAAAAGTGATAACTTTAGTTACAACATTTTATTGTTAAAAGGTTACATTCTATTAAAAAAATGGTAATATTTGGTTTGTCTTATTTCAGATCGTTTCATTCGTTTGAAGCAAGACTTATTGCCCTTAATAGAAATCTAGTTTATTTTCTGAATTAAAATTTTCTAATAATTATTTTAGGGAAAATGGACGAAGTGCCCTCAAGTTTTGTTAATTTGCCCGAAATACTCAATTTCTTATCCTGGAAAACTTTAAGAGACCATAACTCGTGTTTACGAGCTCATAAAGTGACGATTTTTTTTTTCAAATTGATATCTTTCTGAGAACTACGACGTGAAAAAAAGATTTGTCGAGTTTGGAATTCGTGGCTAAGAGATATGGTCACTCAAAGTTTGTTCGATTAAAAAAACTGACATAAAAAACTCTTAGCTACGGGATCCAAACTCGACGAATTTTTTTTCAAGCCGTAGTTTTCGGAAAGATGATCAATTTGAAAAAAAAAAAAAAAAATTGTCACTTTCTGAGCTCGTAAACACAAGCTATGGCCTCTTAAAGTTTTCCGAAACAAAAAGTTGGGTATTTCGGGCAAAACATAAAACTTCAAGGGCACCGTGTACATTTTCCGATTATTTTATTACTAATAAATATGTTACTCGTATAAAATTATATAAAAGTGGTTTTATAATTGAATTTGATATTTTAAGTATTATTGCAAATAATATATAAATATTAATATTTTGATAAAATTCTTGAGTTACGTTTGACCCAAGGAGTTGGGTTTCGACCCTGAAATAACGTTTCACTTCGTCTGGGTCGCCAGGGTGAAATTTTCGGGACTTAATCTTGAAAAATGGGTTGATTTTCGGGTCTGGTTAGAAGTTGACGTACAAGTCTACTTATAGAGGTATAGGCTATACGAGTCTTTAGTTTATCAACAAGTCTCATTGAAGACGAACATATCCGTCACAAGATATAGACGGGTTAAATAATACGAAGTATCTAATTGGGTAGATAAGATAAAAGCAGAATGTCTAGGGAGTAGCATTCTGCATTTGTCTTATCTGCCCACTTGGTTATTACTTGACCCGTCTCCAATTTATGACGAATATGCCCGTCTTCGGTAAGAATTTATGAGTTTATATACGGAGTACTTGATAGTTGGTACTTTTCCAGGTTGCAATAATGACTATTAATGTCGTTTTATTAGGAATAAAAAAGTGCGAATTCAATAATGTTTTTGTTGCAGAAGCTCTCACTTTAAAAAGAAGATATGGCATTTTAGCTGCTAAAAATACTTGGTAATCTAAAAGTTAATTGTTTAAGTCTAAGGTTTCGTTTGGCAAAACTAACTGAAAAGGTAGGTGAAACCTGGAAAGGTAACTGAAACCTGAAAAGGTAACTGATAAGGTAGCTGAAAATTAGGAACTGATAAGGTAGCTGATTATATAAAACAATGTTTGGCAAACTAACTGAAAAGGTAACTGATTTTAATGAAATGACGTAAAAGGATATGATAATTATTTAATAATATAGATTTAAGGGGTAAAAAAGAGAAAATAAAACCAAATCAGGTACCTGAAATCTCAAATGCTACTCTAGGTAGCTTTTCATTTCAGGTAGCTTATTTGGTTAAATAAGCTAGTTACCAAACGCGTACACAAAAATAAAGTACCTAAAATTTTGATCAAATAAGCTACTTTGACCAAATAAGGTACCTGAAATGGCTTGCCAAACCGGGCCTAAACTTCTAAAGTTCCAGGTACTCTACTACAATTCCTGGAGCTGTAGTCATTATCACTAAACACAAATTCTGAGTTTGAGTTGAATATACAAAGAAGGCGAGATGTTGAGAATTCGTTGCAAATACAGCGTTCAAATTGTGTATAATTTGCATAATAATTTTCAAAATCTTCATCTCTATTCAACAAAATCCCCAAATCAAAACCCTAAATCCCCAAATCAAAACCCTAAAACCCCAAATCAATCTTACACCAATTATTTCATTGAGCATCTGGGTTTTTCTGATGAACAAGCTGTTTCCGCTTCCACCAAATTACGCTCCAACAACGGTAACTACTCCAAATTCACTAATAATGCTAATTCTGTTGTTGATTTTCTAAAGCAACATGATTTTGATGATGCCCAGATTATAAAGGTCGTATCTTGCTACCCTCGAATCTTAGCTGCTAATGTCGACAATACCCTTAAACCCAAATTTAAACTTCTTCAAGATCATGGTTTTTCTGGGTCTGATTTAGTTTCTATCATCTCATCGTTTCCTTCTTGTGTACGTAAAAATATGGATTGTTTTGAGGATCTCAGGGCGATTTTGGGTACTAATGAAAATATAATGAAGTTTTTAAGGAGAGCTCCATTGTTCTTATCAACATTTAGTATGAGAAATCTTAATTCAAATATCGCATTATTGAATAATGAGTATGGTGTTGATATTGAAATTGTTCGGAATGGCATTCTTCGGCAACCTACACCCTTTATGAGGACATCCATTGTTTTTCGAAATGTATTGGTTAGGGTTGAAGAGGAATTGGGGATTCCTCGAAATTCTGGGATTTTTTTTAATGGCATAAAGTTATTGTGTGGTTCTAGTAAAGAGAGAATCGAGTCGAGATGTCAGCTGTTCAAAAGCTTTGGATGGACTGAATATGATGTTTCTGAATCAATGCGGAAAAATCCTCTGATTTTTCTAAAATCTGAAGAAAATCTCAGGAAAACGTTGGGTTTTTTGACGACTGAGCTGGGTTACAAGCCTGATTACTTAGCTACACATTCTGTGTTGTTGACTTTAAGCCTCGAGAAGCGAATGGCGCCTAGGCACAGGGTGTTGTTGGTTTTGAAGGAGAAGGGTTTGTTAGATTACAACTTCTATACTGCGGCGAAGAAAACTGAGGCTGAGTTCTTAAAGATATTTATTGAACCTTTTAAGGAGGAAGCACCGGGTCTTCTTGAACTTTATCAAAGTAGCAAAGGTTATTCCAACATTGACGCCATTTCGAGGCATCAGTGATGCCAAGCCCTCTTGTAGCCAAGTTTATAGTTATGTTTACCAAAGTAGCAAAGGTTGGTCCAACCTTTTTCTCTCTTTTCTAAGCTGCACTGAAAAACATTGTCTTGTGTGTTTTTTAACCGTAGTTGGTTCTTGACATTGTAAGCCTTACTTATGTTTAAAACAACATTTCTCATGGTTCGTTTTCTACGGTGTGCACTCATCACGTTGTCATGGTCATTGTTCTTGTTAATTGAAAGCCAGTGTGCCTCTGGTTGTCTTCGATTCTGGTTCTTTAGGAATTACCTGAGTTCCTGTTTATGCTGCGTGCTTGTCTTCCAACTTCTATGGTTCGTGTTTGATGAACTAACTTCTTTGTTTTGAGTATAACTATGATCCCTCTTACTTATGTTCTTGGTTGTTTCCACTTTTGAGCTTCTGGTTTGGGATTTTTCGAACGTGAAGACTATATATAATGATTTCTAATGAGTATTATGGTGGCCTCGTGGTGTGAATTGTGGAGGGTGTAGAGTGTTTGAGAATTTACCTTATCATTGTCGTTGCAAGTCGTACAATGGTTTTATTTGAGTTTGTGTCACAGTACAACATTACTCAATTTATCAAACTGCATACTAAACAAAATGTTGCCATTAAAACACTACAATACAATGTAGAAGACCATCCCGTTGATCTCGAAAAGTTGCAAAGTAATCAAAAAATACATGCTATAATTACACCCTGCATTACCAAAAACCACTAACATAAACCTTCTGATTTTCGACAAACAAATCGAAGGGGAACTCTTCGACAAAGAGTAAATCTGAGGAAGAGCCTGATTTCTGTGGCAGACTTTATTTAAGATATTCCAACTGTCTTTGAAAGCAGCCAGAGTGTTAAGGATAACTCGACACCAAAAATGAGTTGTAGCCAACTCCTGTCTAGCATAAACCCGTAAACAGTTATCCCAGCTCTGTTGTTCTCGAAGTATTTCACTGCCAAATATAAATTTCAAGCATAAGTTGTGATACTCTTTTAACCGCAAGTCTTATACACTAATACACGTCTCGTTTACTAACATAGTTAATGTCGTGGTCTCATATGTAAGACTGTATTATTTAAGTTTTTGTGTTCCTCTAGTTGAAAATTAGACAAGAAATCAGAGAATATGTTGTGCAGAATCTGTCAGTTATCTTAGCTTACCAAGAGCTTGTCGTTTTTGGAACGAGATTGAGCTGTAGGCGTAAGCCGGGAGGAAATTTGTCGTGTCAACATCATCTTCCTCGTCACCAGCTTCATCTTCATCTGAATGCCCAGGGCTAACACCAGAGAAAGGATGGTGGGTATTGTGTGCTGCAGGTGTTTCAGCCTCGGAGATGTTGAAGGAATCAATTGTAGCGCAAACATGCCATTTGGAAGCTAAGCGGGTAACTGCTTGCGCTTTGTGTGTGATCTTTGTGGCACTCCGCAGTATAATCATGAGCCCGGCCACAAGAGTTATGGAGCACAGCTGCAAGACAGAACAAAACGAAACAAATACCAAAGCATCAGGCTGTTTCATTCGGTTTTTTTCAATTTGAATGCAGACTTATGACTTCTGCAAAGAAAGAATTGACATACAAGAAGTTCTCCGGCTCGGAAAGGTCCCATATCAGCATTGGGTCTGGTAGACACAAGCAAGGATGTAAACAAGCTCATGGTGATCAATATTAAGGACCCTAAGATAAATCTACGGTAACGGTGGCTTATGATCCTCAAGTGCTTCCTGATGCTAAGGTGCTCCATTAACACAGATCCCACATCTGAATTTATTTCAAATACAGTGGCGAAATCCCTTAGCCGTAGGATTTGGAGGTAGCAGATCATGCGAAAGAGAACGCACAGCAGAAAAAATACTAGTGTCCTGTATAGCCATGACAGTAGCTCGAATGTGCAGGCTATGGAGTCGCTCAGTACGGTGCTACCCATGAAGCCAATTTGGGTGGCCCCAGAGGCATACCACCAGATTTTGTAAGCAGATTCAAGTGCAAAGCATGGAATGACGAATATTGACAATATCTTCAATGATTTCTGCATAAATCGAAAGGGGTATTAGAATTTAGAAACTCGTATGTTGGATTTTTGGCTAAGAGAATTTATACGGTAAAAATTAGGCACATACGTTGAACTGAGTAGTATAATGATGCCTGACAGAGTCGCTCTCATCAACAAGCTTATCGAGGAACAGGAATCTCCGGAGACCATATTTCCTTATAAAATGAGAAAGGCAAAGAAATGACAGTGCAGCAACACTGGACAGGGAGAGTTGCACAACAGTGTCGAATGGGCGGTGGTGATGAGCATCACAAGTAGGGCAACCAAGGTAAAAGTGGGAAAAGGCCGGGACAATGAGGGCAAATACAACAAAGACAAACCAAGAGATGCAGGCACTCCACCAAGTAGATTGGTCAACACACATCCACCGGAGGCAGGTCCGAAAACTGTGTAATTCATCATTGGCAAAAGAGAGTACTCTATCGAATGTCTTGTGATTGTTCTGTTTTCTAGGTATTAAGCATTCTGTTGGTGCCGCAAAGCTTCCTGTATCTTTCAGTTTCAGGTATTGATTTGTATCAAGCAACCTGCAAAGTAAGCTTATATCAATTTCACAGAGAGAATACAGTTAAGAGAAAATCCAGCAACTTGAGAGCCGGCTTCAAAACCTGTTTGTATTATCTTCAATATCTGCATTATTCTGCTTGTTCAGAGTTTCGATATCTGTCATCTTTTTTATATATTACCTCACACCTAAAAGCAAACCAAAGCATCGATCAAGAACTGTAAAAGAGTACAAAACGGGTACAAAATGTAAAACAGGAAAGCAAAATTTAAAACATCAGTACGCGCGCAAATCACTCAAATTTCATCATCTAGTTTATGTTCAGCAACAGAGTTCCGAGAAGCCTCCACAGACAAATATGAAACAATCTGACTACTAAGTACGCGCGCTCTCACTCCAGTTAGCCCTTTCATTCCGGAAGTGAATTTTCTATGAAAAAGCACTCATATCCGACACTGGCAAACAAGTTTGAGTAACATAACAGAATTACACAGGATTAGTGAGTCATTTGGGTATTTGGAGATACGGCGACATCAACTGAAAACACCATCAATTGCATTACATATGGAGACTGTGAAGCGATATACTTCGAATTGAATTTGACACCGGATCCTCATTTCAGATTCACTACTCGCAAAAATATCAAATCACATTTTCAGCTCAGAGTCTGAGATAGTGAACTAGCTTCCTAAGA
>JAGPOY010004173.1:0-12237 GCA_018983105.1 Silene uniflora | reverse complement strand
AAAACGACTTTTTAAAATTAAATTATTTTTAATATTTCTTTATTTGAATGGTTATTTTATTACTTAATGATATATAGCATTAAATTTTAAATTAACTTTTTAATTAAAAATATTAAAATAATATTTTTTAATTTATTATTTCAACTATAATATTAAAATATTAATATTTTAATAATATTCTTAATTTGATTTTACCCAACGGTTCGGGTCGAGTTTCGACCTTAAAATAACCGGTCATTTTGGGTCAGGGTCAAGATTTACAGGTCTTTGACCCTAAACAAACAGTCCAGGTCAGATGTTGACAGGTCTAATTTCAATTGGTCTTTAACAGTAGTCCCTCCGTTCATTTTTCTGTTCTCATACCGTGAGACGATCTCATTATGTAAAAAGACAACTAATTTATTAAAACTATATGAATAATATTTTTATAGAAACGAAACGTCTTATTCTATAATTTGTGATAGTCTTTACTCCTAACGTACAACTCATTAATTTAAGGGATTTCTATGTCAGTGATTTCAAATTTAATACAAACTCATACATTATACATTTCTTTTGCATTAATATTGTCAATATTAATATAAACATCCAAAAAATTATAAAACCGACCCGTGCATTTTTTGCACGGGTTAAAACTAGTTTTATAAAAAGGGATCTCGAAATCTTTAACTAAAAATTTCGAAATTTCCAAACGCTAGTAAAGGCGAGCGCCCGTGCTAGTCTCCCCTCGCTCCACTAGTGGTTCCAGTTAAATGAATTTGCTGTTCATTTCATCCTCATGTTTGCATTACGGCTATGATAACTAAACCAACAATTTGCTCATTTTATCAGCTAGACAGCTACTCCCTCCATTCAACTCCACTTTGTACATTTTCATTTTGCACACTATTCACGAGTAAGCGTTCAAGTTCAATTTTCTCTCGATACATAAGTGTAAATATATTCATGTGGGATCTTGTTTGATTCGTCTTTAGAATTACTTTGAAAATATCTAACTTTTATAATTTCCGCAAATACGTAGCTAAAGATATTTACCGCCTAAAACCCACGTTGACAAACGTGATAAAGTAAATAGTGCAAAGTAAAGTTGAATGGAGGGAGTACTATACACCCAACATAAAAGTCATATTTCACTTTTGTTATTATGCTTTTGCATATTTCACCAAAAAATACGTAAAAAGTACGATAAGATCATTGAATTAAGGGTACCCTCGAATTAATGAAAGGTCGTCTGTCAAAAGTTTTGTGCATTATGTTTACGTAGTGTGAATGCTGGTAAATGATTGTCACTGGTTACCTGAGTGGTATCAGCAAATAACAATGTTATCTTTATTTTTATTTTTATTTTTATTTTTGGTGAAGATACGGGAAGATTTAATAATGTAAATGCTTATTGCTGATAATTTGTATAAATGTATATATTCCCTGTGAATCAATCATTTATTTACGTTTTATATTATTGGAGAAGATATGAAAGAATTGATATAATGTAAATGTGGCTGCGGCATGGCTGATGAGCGAGCATGTGCCCTATTTTCTCGAACAGGCTTCTTGTATTATCAAGCACCCGTACAGTAGTTCTTGGCTTGTACCCGTAATTCTGGTAGATGCCTTGTTTCTTTGTATTGTGGCTTTGGTCGAATGTTTGTGTTGATTGTTCCGCAAACTTTGACACGCTAATGGAAAAGACTGTTACAAAACCTGTTTGTTTTGAGCCTTTTTAAATTTTCAAGCCTATGATTCAAAAATACACTTATTATGATACAAAAATACAATGATGATATTACATTCGAGAAGAAAATAGCCTCAGTTTTAAATTGACCTATCATGAGTTTTTCAGAGTCGACAAAGCTTCCTTGGTGGCTGCTGAAATAACGGCGTCTGAAGCGTTAGGCAAGTAGTAGTACTTTCCTGTAAAACACATTCGAGTTTTTAATAAATGAAATCATGTTTTATGTGATAACATAGCAGGCATGACACGCATGAGTATTGCCACTTTACTCATGTCGATAGTAGACCTAGCCAAATTTATCCAACTTGGACCTGTTTTGAGTTAGAATAACCCGTTTGCTAGGTCTATGTCTAACCTTGTTTCGACAAATTTACTCAGATTTGGAGTGTTAGTAGGTGTCATTGGAATAGATCGTTGTTAATGCGAAAGAAAGTGCTTCATAGTAAATAAGAAAACCATACCCTGAGCTACTCTTGCAATTTCTTTGGCAAAGCCAGTTGATACAAACTTGTTCTCGGTGTCGATAACGAGCAATGACATACCCGCTTTGTATATTTTAGCAGCAACTTCAATAATCTCATCCTAGTGACGGGAAAATAAACACATTAAACATATTCCTTTTTTGGGAAATTAAAAAAAAAAAAAATCCAAAAAAGGCCAATTTACAACTGCAACATATTTTGGAAGGGTACCTTTAACTCTTGAGAAGAAGGTCGAGGGGTCTCTGCAGTGACTGACTCGGGATCTGTAGATCTTTTCAATGATATGTTTGCTCTACCATCTGTTATAGCGACAATCATAATACGCCCTACATCTCCACTTTTCTCTGCATTTAGTCCAACTCTCACAGCCTGAGCATATGCATAAAGAAGGTGATCAGAGGCGAGGACATGCCATAGTAGCTGAAATGCTGAATATAGCAATTTATAGGTGAAGTTAAACTTGTGTAAGAACTTTTCATTCAACACTTCCAAAAAAATATATATAACAGGAATATTTTATTTCAGAAAGAGCAGATAATATTTTCTTGAAGAACTAACGATCTGAATCCTATGATTGGATGATTCAACATATCCTCTTATCATTCATTATCTTTATATACCTTTTCAGAGAATCCATCATAAAGTGCAAAGATGAGATTGGAAGAGCAACAAACATGTAAGAATATACAGAGTACTGACCGTTGTAAGTCCGTGAGCCAGAGGAGAACCTCCACCACATGGAAGCTTTTCGAGACGCTTTCTTGCCATTGAGATAGATCTGGAGGGAGGCAGGAGAACCTCTGCAGCATCTCCACGAAATGGAATGATACTAACCTGAGTGGAAAACAATGATGAGAACCGCTAACAATTCTCTATATAAAGAACCCGAAATTATATAGGAAAATGATGGAGCAAGACACGAATGAAAAATCTGTATACTGTAATACTGTTGAACACGTCAAAAGTGCTGTGTGGAGATATTCAGATTAAGTCTTTAGATTGGTCACTGGCCATCAAACAATATAATCTGTATAGAATTTTTGGGAAATTTATACGGGGTATCAAACTCCACTCACACAATACCCCATTACCAGCTTTGGTTATATTGATGTTTAAAACATCAATCAGTGGTATAGAATTTTCAATCTGATTGCTAAGGAGTTATCGTAAAAAAGAACAATTATACATCATTGAGAATTCGAAAACAAATTCACCTGATCTCTGCTCGTATAGCTTTCAGCTAACAACTTAAGTGCTGCCCCCTTCGCATTTTGCATACGGTTAAGGGCCATGCTTCCACTAGCATCAACTACAAATATAACCTGTCATTAAACATAAAGAAAGTCTAAAGAAAAATAGCAAGAGAAAGCATCTTTTCCACCTGCTAGAAAAGGAGCGCTTCTTTCGTTATAAGTTATTAGTATTAAACTTCTCTTATGCCTTGTTTGGATACCAAAAAATGGAGGGAAAGGGAGGGGAGGGGAGGGGAGGGGGAAAGAGGGATTGGAAGGGGAGGTGGAAGGGAGCTTTCCCTCCAAATCTTTCCTATATTGGAGGGGAAACATTTTGCCTTGGAGGAGGGAAATGGAGGGATCCATTATCTCTCCCCTCCAAATCCCTCTCCACCCCCATTTTGATATCCAAACAATGGAAATTGCCTCCCTCCAAATCTCTCCCCTCCCTTTCGTTCCAAATCCTTCTATCCAAACAAGGCCTTAATATACATATATATTTGAAAGCCGTAGGCAGAAAGAAAAGGTTACGCAAAGGAGAAGCAAATACCAAAGCTCCTGCTTTTCTAGCCATTCTTTTTGCTCTCATGTCTGTTTTTTCCACAAAAACTTTTCTTCCCGATTGCATGTCCTTCTCTCTCCTCAGTTTTTGATATGGTGCAGCTGCTCTGAGTGTTGCATCAACAGCTAATCTTTTGACAGGACCCTGTAAAATATAAGTCTTAATTTAATAACAGTAAAGCTCTGTTTCGTCATAATAACATTCTTCTACAACAAGAGAAAGAAGGATCATCTTAAAGTTAGGGATGGTTTATTACAAGCACACTTTTTTTTTGGAACATATAGAATCTACCAAAAATGAGGAGCCTACTTTCTAAATTTCACAGGCCAGACGAGCTGTACTTAGTTCGTTGAATCTGTCTCAGGCCTATAAATTCAAGATCTTGTAATTATCTGACTTTCTCAATATCACATGTGCATGACATTTGAAAATCCCACGTATTGAACTATTAACGACTATATGTGTCACAAAGGTGAGAAACTGAGAAGCCAAAGCTTTCAATTAGATTCTATTATCAAAATAACTCCACTGTGAGGACCTTCTTTTTTGTTTTTTAGAGCGTCCAAGATGATAGAACAGTAGCAGGAGATTGGGTCTCAGTGTCCCACAGTCAATCTACTCTCACTCAAGGAAAATGCAATGAATCTTAATAAATGAAGGGAGTATTAATGCTAGTCCTATTCGCATAGGAGGGAGGGGAGGAGGTTGATGAATGTGGAACCTTTGGAAGCATTGGCTTAATGTAGCGGCCTCGGTCTTCTGAAAATATGACATTCTTTGCTCTACCAGCCTTGCCTTTGCGTCTCTGAGCTTGCTGAGCAAAGAAAAGAAGCTTCTCATCTACCAAACCTCCTTCTGCATCGAAGATAAACTCCTCAGGTAATTGATCTTGCTGTTGTTCATTCTCCTCATCTTTCTCATCCTACATTTAAGAAAATGTTCCATTCTTTGAGCAAAAGGTAAACATCTGTTAAATAACCTATTTACAGATCAAGCACGAAGTACTACAAAATGAGGAAGGAAAAGAGAAACCTCTTCGTCTTCTTTATCTTCCTCCTCGTTCTGCTCCTCAGATGAATCCTGATTCTGTTGAGGAGGTGGTGGAGGTGGAGGTTGCTGGTTTTGATCTTCTGGGGGCCTTTCTTGAATATTTGAACGGGGAAGAATAACCAGTTCAACCTGTAAGCAACATATGTGAGTTTTTAACATCAGAAAAGAAAAAAACAATTTGCTATCCTTTCCTGTATGTTACTCTTATAGTCTTATCAGAGCATTTTTTACCTATGCATCTAGTGATATTAGATGATTTATCACAAAGTATCCACCGACACTTTCGGATGCGTCCCGGTTGTAACGACTGAACACAATTAAAAAACTTGGAAAACGTAAACACAAAATTGTTAACATGAT
This sequence comes from Silene uniflora, assembly GCA_018983105.1. NCBI lineage: Eukaryota > Viridiplantae > Streptophyta > Magnoliopsida > Caryophyllales > Caryophyllaceae > Silene > Silene uniflora. Next base: position 6,819 of record JAGPOY010004173.1, on the reverse strand, counting down.
TTACGAATACTTAACAGCTTTCTTCAGGTCATCCACATTGACTTTTTCACGACCTTCTACAGCCGCCAAGCATTTAGCAACCCTCGCAGCATATAACTCAGCTCTATGACCCTGTGTTTAAAAACGTCAAGATGTCAACTTTATTCAGTCCTATAATTCTGTTTCTCTATTGTACACTAACTTTTAAATACAAATCTATGGCAGCACATTCTTGTTCAGCCACAAAGACACTATTAGAAGCTCAACTAGTTTATGGCTCGACATAATTTTTATGGCCCACACAGACACAATCCTATGTTTCAACACAAAGTAAGATTGCGCACATCCTCCCTTACCCCGCCATAGACAAAAGCCTTTACAGTACGGGTAATGTTGTCAGCACATTGTTCTTTAAAACTTTCTTCCAATAGTTAAATTTATAAAGCACAGATCGCCTGGCAGCAGTTAATCAAACATACCCTTTAACCATATACACAACTAAGGTATGTATGTAACAATAGGAAACTTGCAACCAAACTATTAGAACAACATGAATTTCAGAACTTCATTTTTTTCGTATTTTACATCAGCACCAATCAGAAAATGCATATCAGCCAGGAGAATATACTGTTATATGCCCATACCTACATTGAAATTGGGAAATAAGTGTTGGGTCACTATGACCAAAACACTCAGTCAAGTCAGTACATCCATAATATTTGAGAAAAGAGAACAATGCAGCGCATATCATAAACCGTTACACTGTTAAGAAATAATAGAAAATAAGAAAAGAGTCTATCTTTTAGAACCTGGCAACCACCTCGCATTGCCTCCATGACCAGATACTTCAGTTGCTCCCTGCTCATGGTAACATCTTTTAAATACTCTCTGGCCAAAATGATCTGCAATACATACCAATAGACAAGCACAATATGACTGGAGTTACAGATGACTGAAATGAATGTATTGGGAGATAATATCGCTGGAATCTCTTCCCCACATGCTCCACCTTCCCATGTACATATATCTGAAGGGATTTTAGGTTCTTTTATCTCTTCTTGCATAGTATTCATGTAACGCCCATTTCTTAGTGCTTTCAACCAACTCCCTTGCTCTTTTATGACCCATGACAACCCCTCCACCCCCCACCCCCACAACAAAAGTTCGTAATGTTGTTGACAGATAATTAAGGAATGGGGAAGAGAGCGCAAAATGTTTCATGGTAATGAGAAAATCAAAACAAACTAAATGAAAAAACAATCAGATCTGACACCATCAATTTATATCAGGGCATCTTCTTACAACATAATAATAAAGTGTCATTTATCTTCTTCCTAAAACAAGTAAGGTAAAAGTATAATAATTACGACGTAATTATCATCTTCATCTGTTAAAGGCATGCTCACTCTATAGAATAAGAATACCACCTAGCACAATTACCTGTGTTTTAGCGAGTTCTGTTTCCTCCTCAGCCATTTTAAATACTTCCTTACTTTGCTCTTGAAACTGTGTAGCGATCCCAACAGCTGCAACACGATCTTCAAAACTCATAGGAACGTCTGCGCTGCAGAAGGACTAAGACATTAGCGTAGCAGGAAAAGTGAATGTAAGTATGTGACAATATAAATTATGGACCTAGATTAGTAAGAATTCAAGAAACCTAACATTGTTTATGTACCATTACTAAGTTCAAGTGTTCAACTGTCCAGATGTAATACAAGGGAACGGAGAAAGAATTTTCTGTGTTAACCCATTGCAATACCTCAAATTAATAGCAACTCGGTCTAATAAATGCTCACGTACTGCACCCTCTTCGGGATTATAGGTGGCAATTAAAAGTGGTCTGCAAGGATGACGAAAACTGATTCCTTCTCGTTCGACAATATTTACACCTTCAGTCAAAACATTTAGAAGAAGATTACTGATTCCTTCATCTAGAAGGTTTATCTCATCAACATATAAAACGCCTCTGTGAGCTTCAGCTAGGAGACCCGGCTGGAAAACAGTCGTCCCGGTTTTCACTGATTCCTCAACATCAACAGACCCAATAAGTCTGTCCTCTGTAACACCAAGAGGAATCTGCATGAAGCATGGAATAAAAGAGCATGATGACCCTTAAGAGAGGATATAATAACATGTAGAAGGTTTCTTACAATTCCCATGCAATACCTGTACAAATGGACTTTTCATAATCTTCGTCTTCAAATTACCGGAAGAGTCATATTCAACACGATCAGCCAATCCATCTTCCCACCTTCACCATATAACATCATAATTATGCAAGCCAAACAAAAATGCATCCAGTAATCCAATATACAAAAGAAGAAAATGAGCATGTCATAAAAATGTATTCCAAGTTCAAGAGGAACTTTTAACTTATTATCGGAAACAACTAATGATATTGGATGGAGAGGTTTGCACGCTACAATAAAGTTAGCTAGCACAAAGAGCAGCTAAACATCCTGTAAGTATCCTTACTCCTCTGGACAAGATGGATCAGCATTCGAGATAGAATTAACAACTACATCAATTGGTGGAAGAATGGCATGTAAACCACGAGCCATGATTGTTTTTGCTGTTCCTCGTTTTCCTGAAATGGCAATTCCTCCTACATCACGGTCAACGGCCCCAAGTAGTAGCGCAGTTTTGATGGCATCCTGTACAATGAATTAGTCAGGGCACACAAAAAATTTAATAATGCAGTTCAAACAAGCTGTTGGTAAATGTACTACTGCAACATATCTCCTCCAGTTACAGAACTCAACTCATACAAGTATTTATTTAGACCGAAACATGCCAATACATGCATCAAAATGCCCTTCATTATTCAATACGAATGACAATAAAACTTTCAGAATATATATAAAACCAGCAATAGTAAGATGAACAGGGTGAACTTTAGTAAATTCTTCAAGTGAACATGAGAAAACATCAAGTGGTTGAGTACTATGAGACACTTCTCTAGTGCTCTTCTTTTTCTTCACAGGGAAGCACATGATCATCTCAATTTCGATCTAAGGATCAAATGGAAGTAACTTCTCTGTATCAAAGGGAAATACAGTGTATGTCCAACAAAGGTAAGGATGAAGATAATCATGATCATGATCACGGTGGTTATTTTGAGAGTCCAGAAAAGGCAACTGTAGAGCAATGTGCACAAATGGATATACATTTCAATACGAAGATCCTCCAACAGTTTCCACAACCTTACACAATCACAATCACAATCACTCCCAACTTCTCACAATCACTTCCGTAAATTGTGGGGTATGAGGGGTCGGATGTACACAACCTTACCCTAGTGTAAGAACACAATAAGAAGAAAATTGTGTCGAGAACTACATCAAATGATTGTTACTTCACAATAAGAAGACGTACAACTAGTTTAGCGAGCCATTTTACTTTATTCCATCATAATCCAAAACCCACAACATAACTGCTCTTTTATTCCACTGAAATTAGTAATTCATCACACAGGCTTGTCACTTACTTAAAAATCAGCTTATTCACTCTAACCTCCGAGAAAACATACATGCCTATGGAAGAAACACCGCAATTCACATACTTATCACATAACTACGGTAAGAAGTGTATCCATACCTCGTTATAATCATCACAAGCTTACAATTTACAGTAATAATAAGCTGCTAATTCATTCTAATCTCAGAAAAAACAAACATTCGTATGAAAAAATCATCACAATTCACAAACAACATTACAAAAACATTAAACATCATCATCACAATCATAATACAAGCTTATTATATTAAATCATCCCAAGCTTATCCAATAATTACTGCAATAAATGTTTTCCACGCCTCATAAGCATCACAAGCTTATCATAGCTGCATATTCTTTCTAATTTCCGAAAAACATCGGTTCGAAAAATGATCACAATTCACAAACGTTCAACATTATCAGTACCATAACTATCACAATTCACAAGTAATATACAACATCAAACATTATCTGTACTGTAATTATCACAATTCACAAGCAATATACAAACTGATAAGCTACATTCAAATTCAAATTCAAAATCCACAATTCACAATACAAAACATTAAACAAGATAATTACAGAGGAAAATAAGAGAAAGAGTAACGACCTGTCCAATAACAGCAGCAAGAGGGAAGAACTTGCGGCCATAATCGACAACGCTAGGGCTAGGGTTAGCGCTATCCGCGACGACGGCGCCATTGCCGGCGTCGAGAGTTGCGGCGGCGCGTACGGTGTACGCCGACGGCGACGGCAGCGGACGGAGGAATCTCCGGCGAGGAAGGAAGAAGGAGAGAGAAGATGGAGATGATTTGGAAGAAATGGAGATGGAGGAGAGAGATATTGATGGAGATATGAGCGCCATTGTTGATTGATACTGGTGTCGTGGTCGTGGTAGTAGAGTATCCAGTATTCAGTGTGTTTCTATTTTCTTGCTTCTTATCTTCGGTTGCCTCGTCATCCTAAAACCAGAGCACAACGGTATTTGGATAATTTACCGACTTATAGAAGTACTATATTTACCTTCGACGCCGTTAGTCCTATGTAAAATAATTTTACTTGAAACGATAAATGATCTTTATTTACTTTTTTTGGTTATTTCGGTCAGGTTTTGTTGGCTTAAAATGGAGGATACGTCTTTAGAAAACAGAAATGTACGGGAATATTTACTTTATTTTTAATTTTTTTGAACATTTGTAGGCAAAAATTTTGGTTTTTAATATTAATAAAAAAATTATGTGAAAACTGAAAACAGAGACTTTCCAACTTGCTAACTTGAATCCCCAAATTATATTACATGGCTAATTTTACATTCCTCATGTTTTGTATTGGGTAATAGATTATCAAAATACTTTACAAGATTACAAGTCAAGCTTGCTTCTAATCTAATTAGCTCACAGCCATGAACAAATGAATGTTTAACCAACCAACGATATTCACAGGATTTTGTGATATCGGTTTTGACACGACCAAATATCATACGGAGTATTAGTTCAGGCAAAGCCATATTTTCGACAGATTTCATGTCATGAATCGCAAACATTACAGTTGAACTGCAGCAAGACATAAGCATATCAGATATCAGTAGACAAACATGACTCAATACTCGTGAACTACTCCCTATTCTACGCTGGCAATTCAATGACGCTGAAACTTGGGTTCTGCCCAAACTACATCGCAAAGGAAACACTCCAACCCCCACTGTACTAAATGGCGGTATTGACCATACACAGTACACACTAAACATAGGCCTACTGAAACTTAACCGGCTCAAATGATTTGACCCGATGATATTGCATACGAAGTATTAGACACAGTAAAAGTAACCCAGCCCCTAAATCCCGAATTAGACCCAAATAGAATCTGGAACCAAAATTTCCCATTTCTCAGACAAATTCAGAAAATGACATAGCATGACTTGTTTGGAAATAAAACTGACAAAAGAAAAACCTAAATGACCCGACACAACCACATCACCAGAAATGACTCGACCAAAACTGATGTGCCCAAGATGACCTCATAATAGCATGCACAGAACAGATGCAAACCCAAGACAATCCATCTGACCGTCCGACCAGGAATACATAATATATCCAAAAATGACTTCAGTTGCCTGGAGTGTGATGCAAAAAGCACCGCAGGAACAGTCCATCAACTGCATTCACATGCCAAAGAGTTGATGAGACAAATAGATTGTCTAACTCAATCCAAGGACGCAATTTTAGAGGCACGCCGCACACCAGAAGCTTTTTTTTTACTAAAAAACTGGTAATTGGTTGGTATCACGTTGTCTTTTCAAACTGCAACCGCCAAAGGCCTACCTGAAACGAATTTACAACAGTTACATCCAATCACCAGTTATAAACCTTCGCTCTCCATTAAATCAATCGAGATGTGCACTGATAACGATATGAATTGGTTCTATTAAACATCAATACTAAGTAATGGAGTATTACATCAACACCAATGAGACCAAAAGAAAAACGATCAATGACAATATAAGATACGAAACTAACAGATGTTCCCATTTGTCATTAACCATATAAGATACGAAATTAAAAGATGTTCAGAAAAAGGAAAGATCATTTGGCGCACATGTGACGTCTTCTGTTTTCTTTGATAGTTCTGTAGCAACTTGCACCTTTTAATAGCCCATGCTCTCGAAGCTTTTTGGCATAAGATTGCAGGCTACAAGTAAAGATAACAGCTCAAAGGTTTCTCTGAGCAATCCCACTCCATTGTACTCTATTTCTCTATGCAGTGAAAATCCATCGATTTGTGTAACTATCCATGTTTATTTGGCAAGGCTTCTCAGTTTCAATCACACCTTTGCTTCATTCATTCTTTTCTTCTTCCCCTGATATTTAGTAAATGAGCAATGATCAACTTAGTTTCATCAATTGTTGCTCATTATCATCAAAACTTCAATGCACAAATAAATTAAGAAAATATAAAAAACAGAAGGAAAGGCAGCGGCTTAGGGTTATAGGGAAACCTAGCAGCCATTTAAATAAATGTAAAATACAACCCAAAATATGCATTGCCGCACAAATAAGTAAAATCAAGTAATTTGACCAATAACATGATGATGATGATGATGACGATGATGATATAAAGACTCACCAGGCAAACTTAAGGCTTATGGACTATAAATCTTTATTTAACTAGTGATTCACTGAAGAAACAGAAGAATGAGCAATTGTCACTAAACTGATGGGAACTCAATCTATCATAGATTCATAGGCCATGAAGCCCAAAATATATATGCCGGCCAAGAAAATTACAACCTGTTAATGGTATTAAACCTGACCAAACCATCAACTTCACCCCTGGCAGTAGAAA
>JAGPOY010004172.1:0-22924 GCA_018983105.1 Silene uniflora | reverse complement strand
TAGTATCGGGTTTGTACTCGAAGATGGCACCGATTATGGAGTCGTCGCTTACATCTTGAAGGTTTTCGATGCATTCAAAATCGAAGAATTTCCACCAGATTGGGGCTAGTGCATCGCTTCCATTTCTGTTTTGTTGACGATCGTTTTCTAGTATGTATACTGCTTCCACCAAGGCTGCAGCAATTGACTTCCTTTCATCTGGATTACTCCTAAAACCAATGGTCTAGAGATTAGTATGTATTCCGTCTCCCAATTCGCACTTGTATCACGGTATAAGGTCGTGTTCTTTTGAATATAATTTCAGTTCTTGTAGGTTCGGTTTTAGTTCTATTCAGGTCTTCTTAATTGAGGCATTCAGTTAAGTCCGTTTTTTCAGACTGTGTCATGTTATTGAAGGAATTCATATAAAACCGTAATGTGTTATGTAACGGTTTTACGTCATACCAAAACAATATATCAAATGTATGTCCTTGTACGCTTAAATTCAGTCGAAGAAAATGAGGATTTGATTAGGGGATTACCAGTCGACGTTCTTGAGGTGGAGAGGTCCATACTCGTCGAAAATCTCACGCGTGTAAGCGGGTTCTGTCATCTCCTTGACTCCTTCTGTGGCAGATCAAGGAAGAGTGGGATACCATCAAAGACAAACGGATCAAAATTCAAATAAAAATTCAGCTTACATTTAATTACTTCTTACTACTTGCTTCAAACTCAGTGTCACCATATACCGCGAAATATGACTTTGCCATTGTATTAGCAATTTCAAGTATGTTTGCAATTTGTCTTTTGATTAAGAAAATCATTATATACGAGTAAAATTAATAAATTCCTAAAAAAATATAAGAGAATTTCATTCAAAGTATTATTAAATCGATTAACTTGTTATGAAAACGACCCATTTCCTCCCCTCCATCAACCCCACAAAGCATAGAAGATCATATATAACCACATAAGAGAATGAAGTAAGTTCAAAAAACACGATCTCTACATCGATCTATTCGTACATATACTAGGTTCTTATACAAGATAACATATAATTTTGATGGTGTTCTAACATTTTCCTTAAAACAACATGCATCAAGGATAACATATACGGAATAAATACCAAATATTAGGATTTGAGCCGCATGAAAATGTATCAAATGGAAGGGAACGAGGCCCGGAACTATGTATGTAGCTTGTATGTTTGAGCATTGAGAAGGCATATTTATATACTAATCATACTGTTTGCACTTGTGCAATTTAATTGGTTGAGTCTTGCAAGTACTTAGTCCGAACGATAATTTGCGTAATTTTATAAGAAGTATATGGGAATATTAAATTACTCCAGTCGTTTGAGTAGTAATTTGCCTATTTGCCCTTTCAACATAGCGCGATTGAGAAACACTGATCTGCAACGTACCAGAGGTGTTACCCAGGATTTATGGTTAAGGGGCGAACGAATGAGCAAATTTTCAGCGTCTAGAGGGGACAAATACATGCTAACCCCCTACCAAGATTGCATATATATATCATGGGTTATAGAACGTTAAAATAGAAAGTAAATAGTGAAAATTACTGTAATTACCAAAATGGTAAATCTTCAAATTTGTAGATAATAACTAGTTTTGGGACCCGTGGGAATCACGGGTTTTTTTGTTTTACGTTTCTTTGTTGGGTTTCGTTCCGTAAGCCTTTGTTTTGATAAGTCTTTGTTTCGCTTTTTCATTTTTCCCGTTTTTGTCCATTTTGGAGGCCCAATTTGTTTTATTTTTTGTCGTTATTTTCTCCCTTTCCGCTTTTTGGTTGGTTATGAATTATGAGAACTAACCCGGTTTTTAAATTCCGCTTTCATTTTAAAATTTGGCTGTATCTTTGTCGGTGAAACCAACACAAAACAACAGTCGTTCTTCATTTTTGCTCTCTATATTGCTAGTACCGTTTTTTGCCTAAGCGATAGATCTCGCCAAGGTTAAATTGTCGTTATTCGGATCCTTTGGTCAACCGTTTTATGCTCTTCCCCGCCATCCCCAGTTTAGATCATGGTATTTGTTGAGATGTATGAATAATTAAAAGGTGAATACATTAATAATTTTGTATGTAATTATGTCAAAATTTATGAATACCAATTTATAACTACTAATAATTCATGAGACTTCTATATTATAAAATTGGTTTAATAGTGCTATTTAATTTTCTCCATAGTTTAAATTGTAATAAACAAAGAGAAATGTAGTAAAATACGCATTTGTAACTCATCTAACTTAGCAACAAAACTATTTTTTTTTTTTTGTATATTCATGGAAATTATTTTCTCTTTTCTACAATCTTAATATGATGATTTACAACAATTGTGAATTAGAGAATTTAAGTTGGAATAATAGTGAAAAGTTAATCGTGAAAGGGTTAAAATTTCCAAAATTCATAAGGTACGAAATTGGCCGAATTTAGTGTTCATATGCATTACAAATATTTTTTTGCAAGAAAATTATAATCCTTTTTATTCATCCATAAGGGAAAAAAATATAAAGGATAAGTTTCTATACAAAGAATATCCACATTAGTCTTAAAAAAGACTACAAACCATTCAGACCTGCCACTACTCTACCATTACTTCGGAAAACTCTATTTAACAGATAAACACAAGTCGAAAATTTGATCCGTTGCAACACATGGCCATATGGGCGTTCCTTGTCAGTGAATATCCGCTTATTTCTCTCGCTCCATAGATGATAGACAGCTCCAGCAAGGCAACAAGTGAACCAGCCCCATTTCCAATGCTTTTTACTTCTCCTATTATTGCACCACATCAGTTCAGTTTTTAGTTTGTAACTTCGCCCATTTATACCCATCCAACGCAATAGCTCAGTCCAAATCTGTCTGGAATACATGCATTTGAAGAACAAATGACAATGGGTTTCAGCAGCCTGCTTGCACAAAACACATCTATTCACAGTGATCAGCCCAAATTTGTTTGTCAGAGAGTCCACAGTTGCCAGCTTTTTCTGAATGGCTAAAGAAGCAATTATGCCTTGCCTTGGCACCACAGCTGCCCTTTGAATACTTTTCAGCCAAGGGAGTACAGGATACTTGGGTCTGAACCAGTCATAAGCTGCTCTAACAGTGAATTTACCATTGCTAACCCACTCGGATAGAAGGATCTGAGCGTTCTGAATGGAGCAAGCCCTTTGAACCATTTCGTCTTTGACAGTTAGTATACTTTTATAGCTTTCAGAATGATGGGGTCTGCATGTAGCTACCCAGATTGTACTGGACATATGATAAGCCTTAATCCAAGCAGCCCAAGATCCTGACCAAGATTGTTCCAGCACCCATATCCATTTTGCCATAAGTGCTTTATTCCAAGAGAGCAATTCCTTAACATCAAACCCCCCCTTCAGCCTTAGGTGAGCAGAAGCTAGCCCAGCTTTTCATAACTAATTTTTTCTGGTTTATTTCAATGTTCCAGAAAAAATTCTTACACATTTTATTGATTAGCTTTATCACACTCTTTGGCAGTAACACACTAGCACACCAGAAATTTTCCAGCCCAAAAATGACAGAGTTAAGTAATTGGAGTTTACCCGCATAAGAAAGAAATTTTGAAGACCAATGTTGTAGGGCATGCTGAATTTTCCCAATTAGAGTGCCATACATATGCACAGTATTGCGAGCAGTATTTAAAGGAAGTCCAAGATACCTGAAAGGGAAATTTCACTCAGTAAAACCAGTCTCAGAAATGATTTGATCTTTGACATCTCCATGAACTCCACCAAAATAAATCTCAGTCTTTTCAGTGTTTGGGTAAAGACCAGACCAGCTAGCAAATTTTTGTAGAGAAAGCACAACAGCTTTCACTGAAGGGACATCCCCTCTAGTGAAGATCATTAAGTCATCAGCAAAAATTAGGTGGGTCAATCCAGTTTTACAACACTTAGGATGAAAGGAAACCTTGTTCTGGGAACAAATAACCCTAAGATATCTGGATAAAATTTTCATGCTTAACACAAACAAATAGGGAGAAAGGGGATCTCCTTGCCTAATCCCACTTTTCCCTTTGAAAAAACCTTGAACAGATCCATTAATTTTTAAAGAAAACCATGAGCTGGTGATACACCCCATAAGCCACTTTATGAACTGGGAGGGGAACATATAAGCCTGTAACATATTTTCTATAAAGTCCCATTGCAAGAAATCAAAGGCTTTCCTAATATCTACCTTTACTAAGCATCTTGGAGAGATGTATTTCCTGGCATATCCTTTAACAAGGGATTGAGAAAGCATTATGTTTTCATGAATGCTTCTCCCCTGCACAAAAGCTGCTTGTTCGGGTCCAATTAGATTTGGAAGCAGGGGCTGCAATCTCTTTGAGAGGATCTTACTAACAGTCTTATAAAAAGTGGTGCAACAGGAGATTGGTCTGAAATCAAGAACAGAGTCACATACTTTTTTCTTTGGAATGAGAGCAATAAGAGTAGCATTTGCTTGCTTACTCATTCTGCCAGAAGTAAAAAAGGAACTAACAGCCCTACAAAAATCATTGCCCACCAGATCTCAGCTATTTTTGAAAAATACAGATGAAAACCCATCAGGGCCTGGGCTCTTATCTGAACCAATTTCAAACAAGGCAGATTTGATCTCCTCAGGCAGAACAGGTTTTAAAAGACCCTCAAAATCATTGCTTTGCACACAGGAAGCTCTTTGAATAAAATCAGTATCCAGAGGAGAGACCACCTTTTTTTCACCAAGGAGGATCTCATAGTATTCTACAAAACCTGCTACAACATCTTCAAGTCCATTCCTACCCTGACCAAATCTGTCTTTAATATGCCCTATAATATGATGTTGCATTACAAATATTTGTCCATTAATAGAATATGAAAAGGTTATAGAAACAAACAACAATAAGCACTAATATCCACCATATCTATGAATGATAAACATATAAATATCAATTAATATCACAAAGTCAAGTTTACAACAAATCTCACCTTGATGAAAATTTAATCACCAATTTTATGTTTCAAAACTTCACTAAAATACAAATAATTTAACTTAAATGGCAAGACATTGTTTATAAAATTGAATATTTTACATGAAATGTATTAGAAAATTGAAAACCAAGTGAAAAGAATAGGAAACCATAAAGCTATAATAAATCAAATGTGTTAGATTGGAAGTCATGAATAAGGGAATGAAAGTTACAAGAGTATAAACCATAACTAAGTTAATTACTCACATATATAATAACAAAATACCCTTAGTTGATGTAGTCATTTGTTATCATAGTTTGAGAATTGTTACACTTTCGCATTGTTACAATAGAATTTTAAGTAGAACCTCAAAATGAATGTACACACATGTTTCTGCTTAAACGAAACTCACAAAATTTAGCATTTGTTAGTGGTAATCAAATTAATCAAACCAAAAATACTAACCTAAATGAGGGCCAAATGGATCAAATGCTTAGCTATAAGTGTCGAAACTCTTGATGCAAGTAAACCTGAAAATCCAAACACTTTTATCAGTAACTTAAAATCTCATATCTACAATACACCCATTAAAAAAACTAATTAATACAAAAAAAATTATATATTAAGCTGTAAAATAACACTATTGAAAATTAAAATATTTTAAATGATAAATATAACTTCGCCAACCTAAAATAGCATATGGAAATATAAACATATTAATAAAAAAAACTAATAAACGAAAATAGTGGCGAAGGAAATATGATATTGAAAGAGGGAGGAAACGTGTATATTTATACATTTTTTAAGACATTAAAGATTTGTGTACGCCTCTTCCTCTTCCCCAATATTAAAACATAAAAAATGAGTAAATTAACTATATGACTTTATGAGATTAAATTTTGTCAAATTAATATAAAGATTCTTTAATTATGTTATTGATGAGTTCTTAATTAGTTTTTCATTCTCTTGAACTTCTATAGTGTAAATACATGATCCAAATCCAAATTTAATTATGGAAGATGAAAGTTTATGTAGACATAAGACCCTTGTGGCATTGACATAGCTTAATTTGTCACTTGTGGCATTGACATGACTTTATTCAAGCTGACGTGGATTTAATACGTGGCATTTAATTGACATTTTTTGTGAGCCTTTTAATATAGTTTTATAGATTACCTACAAATTAATATAGAAGATAAATAAAATAACGTTTTTATATACAAATACCATGGTTTCACGGACATAAAAAAGATAATAAAAGAATTGAAAAAAAGAATAGGGAAAATTAGTAACTTACCGCATAACAATAAAACGTGACCATGACATTAAAGTAAACCTATAAAAATTCAATAAAATAAAGAACTTAGACTTGATTTACCAATAGAACTAAAAGGACAAATCAAGAAAATGGAATGGATATGAAGCTAAATATATACTCATAAAAAAATAATAGATAATAGTTTTTAACATTCAATAAGAATTCAAGAGTAAGAAGAAAAGGTGAAAGTAAATATAAATTTATAATGATAGGGAAGAGGAAAAGTATAAGTGGAGTAAACCCTATTAAAACATCTTGAATGTGACATTATTATTATTATTATTATTATTATTATTATTATATATTTTTTTTTAATACAATTATTATTATTATTAGGAGGCTTTTGAGAGATGTCTCATGGTAATCAAATTTGTTAATTGTTGTTTAATTTTATAAAAATAAAAAAGTCTTAGTTTATTCTTTATTATTATATGCTATTTAAAAACTTAGTACACATTTGTAAATTAATTAATTTTTTCTTTTTTCTTTTCTTAAAAATAGTGATGAGGTGGCATTAAGTACTCCTACAAATTATTATGTATATCTAAGATTTTCCTATTGAAAAAAAAGAATAGGGCATACAAATACATCTTCAATATGGTGATTACTCCATTCAAGAGCTTTAGTCTTGATCATCCATATGTTCTCAACCTCCTAATATCTGAAATAAATAAAAATAAAAATTCTTAAATTGTATTCTATATTCACCAATTGTCATGTATTGATAATTAAAATAGGAAAATCTCCAAAAAATAAAGAACCAATCCAGAAAAAATTGAGAAACATCTTGCTACCTCATAAAAAAATTCACATGCTCGTCACTTGTCATTTTTCATGTATTGATATCCAAGTATGTCATCCTCCTGAAATTCAATCAATTGTACAATTAGTATTATGCCAAATTCATATGTCTACGGAATACAAAATTGCATAAGTTATATTGAGCATATATAAAACATTATCAAATGAGTTATATTGGCCAATATAGTAAAATATTATAATGAAAATTAAAAGAGAACATGAGTAAAACAAATGAGCTATAGGATGATACACAAGTAATATAAATGCATGTTAAAAGAGAACATGAGTAAAACAAACGAACTCTAAGATTATACAAAAATAATAAAAATGCATATTTATTTTTGTGTTTATGGAATGACGATTATCATCTCGAGATAAAAAAAGTAGGAATTAAAAAAAACATAAAGTCATCAAAAATTTCAAACTAATCAAAAATATGGATTGTTTATAAAGAAACTTGAGAAAGAGTTATATATGGAAAAAGAAGATGAAAAATTTAGTTAAAAGCTAGTGGGGAAATTGAATAGAGTATTCAAGTGGGGGAATTCAATAGAGTATTCAAGTGGAGGAAGATAAAGAGTAATCATCTTCTTTAGTTTTTTTCTAAGATGATAATTGTAAGAATAAATATTAGGTAAAATATAAAAGAAAATAATTATTATGAGACATGCAAATATAACTTCTTGAAATCACATGGTTATGCCACACATCACTTAAAAATGTGTTCAATGCTAACCTTTTTATATTATTGTATATAATTAATTCAAAACATAAAAAAAAATTGAAATAATCTATTTTGTTTTCGCATTAATTTCATAAAATAAAAGAGTATATACTTTACATATCAGCTTTTTGAATAAAATGAAAATTTAGATTATTACAATATTTATATAAGAAATTTTTGTAATTAGTTTTCACATTAATTTCAACAATTTGTACGAGTGAAGAAGAAAGATTTTGTGAATGAAGGGAAAAATAAAAAAATAAAATAAATATGATAACATAAATAAAATGTATAATATTGTTGAGGGTACACAAAAAGTCCATTCCATTAAATAAAAGAAATAAAGGTTAAGTTAATATGAAAATTGATAATCAAATTTATGAGAGGAAACCAAAAAGTAGCGTTATAAATTTTTTTATTTTATTTTTTTGGTATTTGACGTGGCATTGACATGGCTTTGTTTCGCATATGTGGAATTGACATGACTTTTTGAAGCTGACGTGGATTAATTTTGAACAATTTTAGTATACGTTTAAGGGTTGCCTTTTAATATATTTTATAGATGTATACAAATACGGAGTAAGAGGTAAGAGATATTTCATACTTCGTATTAGATCATTTATTGGAGGTGTAATCGATGTCGTAAGACGACATTTATTGTCTACGGTGGTTAAGTTGTCGATCGACGATAAACTCGCACATGCAAAATGATAGATGTTCGTAATGAACTTAAGGCTTTAGTCGGATTCTCTTAAAACTTCCTCTTACAACTTTAGACCATCTTTATAGGCGGTCTTGGCTAAACCAGGTCTTAAATAAGACAAATCAATAAAATGCAAAGAAAAAGGAAAATAAAAAGAAATGGCAGCCCACTTCTCTCATTTCCGTTCCTGAAGCTCCTAGGAGGAACACTTGGAACTTGTTTTGGAACACATCAAACCATGACAAATGCAAAATTACATCAAATGGAAATATGACATGTGGAAGGTACACTATTATTCAACATTGTTTATTGCAAGAACTAGGTTTAAGTAAGGTAGGGCTTGATAAAACACAAAAAGTAAGGCAAATAGGTTAAGAAAAATAAATTAATATTTTATTACAGGAACGAGATCTAAGTAGGGCTATAGGAACTACGGATAAACATAGTCTTACAAGCAACCGCAAAATTGCAAGTCATTCATTATTCACTAGGCCCACTTTACTAGTAGTTGGCCAGGCTTGGTAGTTTGCAGAAATATTTTGTTTTAATACAAACGAGTATAAGTGCCGTGTTATAGCACGGTATTTTTTAGATTTTTTTTATTAAGAGACATTCTCATTAAATTAATTCATAAATTAACTGTGCTTTTAGTTTAATGTTACAACGTAATTTACTACCATCAAAAGAAACTTTAATCGTTATAACGTACTAAATAAAATTTCTCGCGATATTGTAAGAGCGGCGTAGAAAACGAAAGTTTACTACAATCAAAAGACATTTTAAGTTAAATTTTTGTCAAGTTATTTTTACTTTACTATTAAAAATAATACAATAATGTTTTATTATTACATGAAACTAATTTTTGACATTAAAATACTATTAAGTATGTAAAATATAATTAAAACACTTATTAACCTTATAACGAAAATAGATGAAACAGTATATCACGCATTTAAAAAGTTGATTTACTAATAATTAAAATAATATTTTTATTTTTTATTTCTAATAAAAAATACATAAAAATTGTTAATCCTTTAAAAAACACACCATATCTAGAGTGTAAATGATGAAGTATAATATAAGCAGCAAATTTCTATAATTTTGAAGTGTGAGTAATGAACAATAATTATGGTAAAGATTGCATAAGAAACATATTTGCATAATTTTAGAGTGTAAATGATGAAAGATGATATTTATGGAAATGATTGCATAATAAATTAAGGATAGTGATTATTTTTTGTAAAAGGGGTAAAAATATAGATGTAATATAAATTTGTTATTGTTTCCACATATAGTGTTAGTACATGTTTAGGCGGGAAAACTACTAAGAGTTTTAGGCCTCGTTTGGTTGCCACATTAAAAACGGTGGAATTGGAAAATCCCATAAATTGGAAAAATGGAAGTTGTTTGTTTACCCAAAATCCCATGAATTTTATTTTCCTAGGCATCCTCAACTCCCCCATAATGGAGGAGTTTAATTACCTAGCCCCCCCTAGGCAGTTGTAAACTCTCGTGTCAATTTAACTCCCGCATGTCAACCAAACATGTGTTTTGTAAAAACACGGGAAATTAATTCCCGTATGACAACCAAACGAGGCCTTATTCTCTTAGTAGTAAGGGAATGATGAATTGGTAGCGTAATTTTATAGGAAGACAATCCCCTTACTACTAAGAGCATAAAAATTCTCTTAGTTTTCTCTACAAAATGCATTTAACTTAATATGGAAACAAGTAAAACATTCTTTTAATAAACTATTTTATTTCCTTAAAATATAACCTTATAATTATACACTAATCTTTAATTAACTTCAAAATTATAATTTTTAAAATTTTTTAACTAAATTCAAAATTATAATTTTTTTCATTATAATTAAATGAAAGTGGTATTAAACTATAGACTAAGTTGCTAAATTTTTTGTAATGCAATAATGATTACTTTAGAAAAACGACTAAACACATACTTACTATTAGGTTCGTGAGAAAAAAAAAAAATTTCGTTAACAAAATTGGAGAAAATTATAAAATGAAATCAATAGTTTTATGGTTAAAAAAAATACTTTCATAAAAATAGGCATTTCGTAACTTTACTCAATTCTCTTTGATCGGTTTTCCATTTCAATATTTTTTTTGGTTTCATATCAAAACAATGGAGTTAAATATTAAATATTAATGATGTGCCGATTTAAATATGCCCTATAAAAAAAATCTCTATATATACCGCGCAGTGGTGCGGGATCTATACTAGTTGACATTAATTAATCTGCCTTCAATCTATTATTACCACGTATCCACGATGGAGGGAAAACGATGATAAAAAGTGGGGTAAAAGAAATCTGGATTTATCTCAACTCTCGAAAATACAATCCGGGACGGTCAACCGTTTCACTTTTCTCAATTTTTAGATGATTGATCGGTCTTAAACTCAAGTTGGATCAAGTAACACAAATGATTAAAATATATAATTTTGGATTAGCAACACATTATACAATCAGGGGGTGTTTGGTTGGGGGTATGGAATGGAATGGAATGGAATGGATATAATACAATCAAGTGTTTGGTTGGCCACTTTTGGAATGGATTTAGAAACCTAATGAATTCTCAATCCACCCCAACCCTTTGGAATCCCATACTCTACTCCTCCCCCTAGTTTCTAAATCCAATCTATCCCCTCTAGATACAAACCCTAAAATTAAGAAAGAAGGAAAAAAACCCAAATTGCTCCTGTTCTACTCTACGTAAGTCTTCATCTTCTACTTTCATCATAATTTTTTGCTTTTATAAAATTGTAATATACTCTATATTCATGAAATTTGTTCGTACATTCTTTTCGATTCATATTACGTATGACCGATTTGTATTTGAATAGATAACGGATTTGTATTCGAATAATAATTTGCACTATTTCTACCCTATTTCCACCGTGTTTGCAGGAATTGGTATTTGAATTATTTACACCATTTATGTTTGCCGATAATGGCTTGCGCTTTCCATGTTACAGCATGTTAGACAAAAGCATCTTAACCAAACAAGTGTTAAAAGGTATGGGGTTCTAACTCCATTCCTCCCTGAATTCACATTCCAATCCATTCCATTCACATTCCAATCGATTCCATTCCCACACTCTGAACCAAACAGCCCCTCAGAGTGTTATTTAACCCATCCCCCTACTACTTCTCCCTACTACTAAGAGCATGTTTGGCATTGTTTTTAAAATATAGCTTCTGTTTTTTAAAAGTAATTTTTCAAAAAAGTGGGTTTTCTAAAAATTAGAGTATGTTTGGTTAAGCTCACAATAAGTGCTTTTGATAATTTCTAGTGTTTGGCCTAATTTACTTGTTTTTTTTTTGTTTTTTTATTTTTTTCATTTTTGTTGTATAAATATATTTTCCATCAACATAGAAATATAGAATCGTAGATAAATGAAATAGGTACGGATTATAATATATTGTAAATTATACTATAAGACAAGTGTATAATACAACTACTTAAAAAGTCGTCATTTTATGTTAAAAAATGACAACTTTTTATTTTTTATAAAGTGACTAATTTTTTATTAGTGATCACTTTTTTAACATAAAAAAATTGATCACTATTTTTCGTAAAATGCTCACTTTGTGTCTCTCGCAACCTCGCTCCAGGTGGTGACGCACAATAATTACTGTACTTAGTACATAATAATTTATTGTGAATCTATTTTATACATAAAAGAATGTGTGATCTTTTTTATGCTTTTTTTTTTWAAAAAACTTTTCATRAAACTTGTGATATTTTTTAATTACTACCAGACTATAAATATGAATTTCATTGTATGATTTTATAATGTTACAAGTTAAACAATAATAACATAATTTGACAAAAGTAAAAAATAATTTACGGTAACCTGTGTATGCCTTGAAATAATAATTTACCTAATGAAAATAAAAAATATAGCATAGGTAATAAGAGAATCGTACAAAAAAGGAAGTTATAGTTGTTGGTTTTGAAGAAATAGAAACAGAAGCATCAATTTGATGCTTCTGTTTTTGGGGGTGAAAAAACGGATTTTAGCTTTAGAAAAATTGTTTCTATTTTTTAAAAACCGGATGTTTGGCACAGCTTCTAGTTTTAGGAATCAAAAACAGTTTTTTAATCTTGGCCAAACACATACTAAGAGAATAACAAATTCTCAATAGTTTTCCCTCCAAAAGGAATCTTGATTATATAAAGAAACAAACTCTATTTTAGTTAAGTTATTATCTGCTAATTAAGATATAATCTTTAATCATTATACAACAAAATTTTAACTAAATTATAATCTTTTAATTAAAATAAAATAAATTTGGTATAAATATAAACTTTCGTATCTGAAAAACCAATAAATTGATATTATTACTTTCGTATTAAAAAAAACTTACCGCCTACTTAATTCGTATAGAAAAATTCTGAACTAATACTATTTCGTGATAAAAAAATAGTCTTTAAAATTATTTGAGAACATTTGTAAACTGAAATCATTAGTGTTGTGGTAAAAAAAATTCATCAAAATACACATTTCGTGACTTTACTAATTTCTTTTGATTAGTTTTCCATTTCAATTTTTTTATCCGCATATTAAAATATGAAAAATTAATAATATGTCAATTTTAAATCTATAAAGATTGATGTGAAAAATATCAAATTTTCTCTCTTATATCGCTTGCATCTAGCATCATGTAGTACCAGCATCTAGCATCAAGCATCTTGGAATAACAGGTAGCAGCGACAACCACATCAGCCGTAGGCGCACGAGAACCAGTATGACATCAATCAACACCGACAGGACTGCACTTGGCCAATGCAACTGCAAAACAATTCATCATATTAACCTCATCCAGTATCTGCATTTTGGTCAGTAATTAGCGATATATGATACATGTGAGAAAAAAAACTCGTCACAAATTTATCACATCAATTCTCGATCATATTCAGTAGGAAACTAATCACATCAATTCTCGATCATTCATTAGCGATAGATCATTCAGTTTCCTAAATTCCATATAACACAAACATGAAAATAGGTAAGTGCTGCATTGTCTAAGGCACAGATCAAGTCTATTTCAGTAGGAGACTAACCGCTCATCTGAACATTTACAGTTTAATCGAGCAACACAGATTTCACAAAGCCATCTCACATTAAAAGAACCAGTGACATACAACGGGAGTGGGAGGTTTGTGTTTCAGCCTGGAACTCATCATAAGATGCTTGTTAGCGTTAAATCATTTTCAGACCATCCAGGGCCGTCTGGGAGTTTTCGGGGGCCCTGTTCAAAATGTGTCATACGGGGCCCTATTTATTACGACTCTATTGTCGTTTGTCGTTTTTCGTTTATTAAGATAGCTATTTTTTAAAATCTTATGGAAATGTAATGGTTAAATTTGTAAAATTTGTTTATTATGTTTCTGTCAAAGTTTATTTTTATGAAAGAATAGAGCAATATTTTAATTTTATAAACCCAGTTCCAATAATGCACTTTTTGGATTTTTTCGATAAACTTTAATAATAAACTTAACTATGTATTTGCAATTTTTGACAAAACGTAAGCACATATATGATGTGTTTTTATAATTTTCGTTTACAAAAAGACGTATTTAGAATAGCTAGAAATAATCTAAAAAAGAATAGTAACCAATAAACTTCCAAATCAAATACATACAAAGTAAAAGAAAGAAAAGAGGATATGAAGAGGAAACAAAAATAAATTAAATTAAATCGCGACTAAGTGACACGGGTAATAAACGGTGGGGCCCATCTTAGGAAAGGAAGGAGATAAAATGAGTAAATGTCGCGCCATGAGAGTCGAACGCGGACAAAAAGAATCCTATACTACACTTCTAACCGCTGCGCCAAATTAGTGCACAAGAATCATCTAGACAATAATGTATATTTATTGTTAATAACAAGCCGGCAACATTATTGGGCCCCCAAAAATCGGGGGCCCTGTTCAATTGTACCGCTTGATCATGCTTAAAGACGGGCCTGACCATCTTCCACTGAATATAGAGTAACTAACAAAAACCTGAAACACCTCATTTTCCATCTGAACAATAGATGATTACCTTTATTGCTTCACAGCTCTCAGTAAAAAAACCAAAACATTAATCACATAGCACAATATGGATAAGAGATAACACCTGCAAATTACAAATTCAATCGAAAAACAAATTTACTAGGTTTAGGGCTACCAATTCAATAATGTTTGACAACAATGCAGATGTTAACAATTTACTACCGCTAGTATTTGACAACAATGCAGATGCAGTTCTAATATGCTAAAATATTAGAAAGATTTTAGTAAGTTAGCAACACGACTGAACAACAATGCAGCTGAAAGTGGATCTTTTGAACCCAAGATAGTTATTTTGCAACTGATGCAAGCAACAAGACGATTTACAACATTAGCAAGGCAATGTTGATCAATGTAATGAACTGAACTGAGTAACATACCCCCCATTTCAGTCACAATCAATTTGAAAACACATACAAAATGAAAGTCGCTTTCAGTCGCAACAACAATAACAGGAGGTTGGGTAAAATGCAGAGCGATACAGTAAAACCTTGTGAGAAATCGTCTGTCACAAGTTTTTGTTTAACGAAGGAACTGAAAAGCATACGCAAAAGCAAATATGAGAGTAGTAACATAATTTCACGAAAAAATCAGAAAAGCATAGGCAAAATCAAAGGTAGACGGCTAAGCAATCAAACACGAGCTAATCAACAACAATCCACATTAATATACTCCCAATAAATTGTACTAACAACAAAAGTAGATTCATATACTTAAAACATACTCAGCAAGACGATGGAAAAAAAAAGCACAAATTAATTTAAAATAAATTCATAGATTACAAGTTTAAAATAAAAAGATTAATCATCAACAGAGTTACCGAGCAAAAAGGAGTAAAACTCTCTGACAGGCGAAAACTCGAAGTCATCACGCTAGCCTCGTTCCTGCACAAAGGGGAAAAAAGAAGCATTACTGCAGAGAGTACTATTGGACTTGGATTCATAGTCAGTGTGCTCGAAGTTTTTCATTCCCCTACACTTATATACAATATACTCATGCAACCAAGGTAGAACACCGATACTGGCTAATAGCAACACAAATGATGTAGGCATGTAGCAGCATCACTTCGTTGATAAAAACAAACTTAAAAATGAGCAGACCTTTATAAAGCTACAATGACTTGACCTGGTTGGTCCGTTTACCGGGTCCAGCTACAACTTGTATTCTTCCAGTATTCACGAGGTCCAAAATAGATAATACGTATTGAGTACTACGTACACCGATCCAAATTAATCCGATTTAAAACCCGAACCGATTGACCTATTTCAAATGTCTAGCCAGAGTCCACAGGGCGCTAACTCACTCACTCACACGTCACAATCTCACATAATCAGCAAAAGTGCTTCTCTTTCCTCCGTCACTCCAATTCAAAGGGCGGAGCATGGCAGCCTGCTACTGATTCCAGGTTTGCATCAGATTAATTTTAGGGTTTCATGCTTTAATTGATTTGGGGAATTCTTCAATTTTGCGTTTCTTAATAATTTAGTTACATCTCCCTTCGTCAATGACAAAGAATAAGAAGCAGCATTTGATTCCGCAACAAACCTACCTTTCTGATGATTTAATAATTGGTGAAATACTTACAAGATTGCCCATTAAATCCGTTGTTCGATTTAAATCAGTTTCGAAACAATGGTATTCTACTCTTTCTTCTTCCCATTTCGCCATTGCCCACCTTATTAAATCCCCCCTCTCTCACCCTTCTGCTCCTGTTAACACCTTGTTTATCCATTATTATGGTAAATGTTATCTTTTTTCCTATGATGATGATCATGATGATGATGATGATCAAGTTTTGGGTAATTTTAAAGATAAAGTGGTTAAACTAGACGTTGATTTTGGCAAGAAAGAATATCTGATGCTTACAGGATGCTGCAATGGGTTGATTTGCCTAACTGAACTTTCTAATAAATACTTTGTTTTATGGAACCCGGCTACCCGTAAGCTGCACAAATATGAGTCATATGACAATTTGAAGCTTTATGATGAACTAAAGCACCCTATTGTATGCTCTGGATTTGGGTATGCATCCGCTGTCAATGACTACAAATATGTTCGTATTTTTAAAAAGCATTTGGAAAGTAGAAATATTGTTCATATCTTCTCTCTGAGGGAAAATAAGTGGAGAGAAATTGAATTTGGTCATGATCCTCTCCTTCTTTATAGACGCGCGATTCCTGTTAATGAAAAATTATATTGGGCTGCTAATAGTAGCCAAGCTGATGATTTAGTTGTTAGCTTTGATTTAGGGAATGAGAGGTTTGACATTATTAAGATCAACTGGGTCGAAACAGAGGTCTTAGGAGTTATGGGAGGGCGTTTGAGCAAGTGCAACTATAAAGGTGACAAGATAATGCATATATTGAAACCTTCTTCAATACTAAAATCTATTTGTCTCCCAACGGGGTTCAGGTTGGATAGCTTCTCTGAAATGGTCGGGTTTACAAAGGCTGGCAAGATTTTTGTGACGGGGCCATCAGGTGATGATCTGGGTTCCGCGAGCAGAATACTAGGGTTAGTTGACACGTGTACAAACCCTATGCAATACACAGCACTTTTGAGGTTTGATATGTTGCTTAATATTGCAAGATATTTCCCAAGCCTAGTTTCGCCAATTCCCAAGGGAGAGCCTTCGAAAGCATAGATACAATGCATTGTATGCTCCTCATAAATTGCTTGTACAACTCTATGTGAATGTGTTGTATTTCTGTAGAGCAGTTCTTTACATTTGGGTCCATTTTCATTTACTTGCACTAGGTATTGCACATGAATTTCTGTTTTGAGATGGTATTGCACATGAATTTATCACCATACCAACAAATATGCTTATTTTGAGATGGTATTGCACATGAATTTCTGTTTCTGGGGAAACGTTTTGCTCTAGACTCTAGTTCAGGCCTTTTGTCTTATGAGGATCGCAAGACTGTCTCAGACTCTCATGTATGAAAGTGAAATGAAATTCTTGTTGTTGCTGTATGAAAAAGGATTACGCATATGCTCTCTTTAAGTACTCAAGTTTCTACATTTGATCTGTTTATGCAACAACTAGTTCTTATTTATATGTCCTATTGTCCTGCAATTCTATTATAACGCAATCTCTGTCAGTCAATATCTTGACTGTTGGCAGCATGAGTTTCATATGCAACATACGTTTTTCTCTATATTTATCTCTTTTATTTGGTTGACAATATATATTTGCTTTCAACTATTTGTTGCCTTTGGCATGTTTTGTTACTTCTATGAGTTATGTTTTTGATGCCCTTACCGCAAGGTAGCTGTTATGTTAATGTCCCCCAGTGGATCAAATGCGAGCATATGATAGTGCACAGAAATGATTTACTAGACATTCGCCATTCTCTGATAATTTGCTTTTATTATTTTATGGCTTTCTATTACTCCATATGAAAGTCATGCAATTTTATTTACTTATTTGTGGATAGCTCTTGTTTGGTGTGAAATTTTGATATCCTTGGTTGTTGATTTGTTGCATGATTTGTTATTCTGCAACTTGTTCTCAAATGGTTTGTAAGATGTTGGCGTGTTATTAGTAAGAAATTAAGATTGTTCTAGATATATTTCCGGAGTTCTGGAAGTCATTGTGTGCGCTCTTAGTCATGTTTACGGCACCAGTAATTAGTAAATAGTGTTGAATAATGGTTTATAACTTCATATGTACAACCCTTCCCTTGCCTATGTCTTAGGATCCACGATTAACCTTCATTTGTGTGATTTTCCTTTTTGCTACCGATATGTAGTTAGATAAGAGATACCGTCTATTCCTTCTTTAGCTGAAGATAGATTCTTCTCATTAAGTCCTTGAGTGACTGTTTTATGCTATTTTAGTTCCAGATCAACCATATCATGAGATAATGAACCAAATCAAAAATGGGTTGTAAAACTGTCCGACACTTTTTCAATGAAAGAGGTAATTGTTCCTTGTTTTTTCGTTCTGGGTCACTTGAAAACAGTTTCTCTGTTATTGCGGACTGGGGAAAGTTTGCATATTCGACTCTCTTACCACGTACACCTTGTGTGGGAGCACCTCTCTGCTGGGCACTGATATTATCTGTACACCATCACATGGTTCATTTTATTATTTCACTAGAATCACGCGTTTAGAACTTTGGTTCTGGATGTGTTTTTTTCAGGTTGGCTGGCCGGAACAAGTGAATGACACAACTCTGATATTGCACAGCCATTCTTTGTGATATCATGGCCTGCTCTATATATTTTTCTACTTGTACTTTTACTGTTAAAATATAGCCGATGATTACGTCCCTTGAAAATTGACTAGGTGCCAACTTATGACCGTGTATAGATAGTCAGTTAGATAGACCAGAGGTGTTGTTTAACGAGACTTTGTACTGGGCAAGTGGGCAGGCGATTAATAGCCTCACATCCTCGCCTTCGATTTAGCATCCGATATGCTGTACTTTTTTCCTCTCCTCGAGTATTTTACAGATGAATGATATAAAATATCCGATATGGTGAACATGCACTGTGTTTAGGGGTTGTCAATATAACTTCACAGCCATCTCATTATTTGAAATAGACAAGGCTTAAGAAAAGTAAAAGGACGGGGGTCTTACTCAAATTGGACTTTCACAAGGCTTACGACTCAGTTAGGTGGGAGGCTATCATTTACATGCTTAAAGTCATGGGATTTGGTCCTAAGTGGAGAAGATGGATATACAAATGCTTATCTACGGCTTCTATTTCTATTCTTATTAATGGCTCACCAACTAAACCTTTCAAAATGGAAAGAGGTCTAAGGCAAGGTGATCCTATTTCTCCTTTCCTTTTCCTTTTAGTAACCGAGGCTTTCAATCAAATCATGCTCAAAGGTATTAGGATGGGACACATTGAAGGACTGGAAGTAGGTAAGGATAAAGTCGTATTAAGTCACCTGCAATTTGCTGATGATACCCTAATCTTTTGCCCAGCTAAGTCTCAGGTTTTGACTAATATTTGGAGATTGCTTGATAACTTTCAACGATCCTCTGGCCTTGCCATTAATTTTACAAAATCTGCTCTGCTTGTGATTGGAAAAAATCAGCATTGGGGCGATGTAAATGCCATGAAAATGGGTTGTCAGGTACTACAATGTGAAGTATTTGGGGATTCCTTTGGGCTCGAACCCTAATAGAATTTCAACATGGAATCCGGTGGTAGACAAGATGAAAAAAAGATTGGCAAGCTGGAAGATTGGGTTAATCTCAAAAGCTGGAAGAGTGGTTCTCATTAAATCGGTTTTAAACTCTTTACCCCTTTTTTACATGTCAATTTTTCAGATTCCTAAAGGAGTATTGAAGCAGATTATCAGCTTACAAAGAAGGTTTTACTGGGGAAACAGTAATGGCACAGGTGTTGTCCCATTGATTAACTGGAATGTTATCCAAATGCCGAAGGAGATGGGTGGCCTAGGCATTGGTGATCTACAAATGAAAAATGCCAGCTTGCTATTCAAATGGTGGTGGCGTTGGAAGAGAGTTATTTGTTCAATACATGAAGTCCATCCTGAAGGCTTATTTAGAAGAGAAGGTAAGGAGGCGAAATATGGGTTATGGAAGTCAATTTGCTCCATTACTGGCTGGGATCTTAACATTGAGAAAATCACGAAACAAGGTATCAAGATACAAGTAAGCAGCGGGGATAACGTCAAATTTTGGGACGATCTTTGGATTGGCAATGTAACTTTTAAGGCTGCCTTTCCCAGGTTATTTAATTTGACAGTCCAGAAATGCAGTAGTGTTGCTGATATGGGTGAATGGCTTGGGGACGAATAGATTTGGCAATTCCGATGGAGGCGAAAAATGTTCCAATGGGAATTGCCTCTAGTTGACAATCTAAACCTCACGATTGAAGGTTTTAAACCTTTAAGGAATAATGAAGATCGCCTTATATGGTCATTTGACAAGTCAGGTATCTACACTGCTAAATCTTTTATCGATGCTTTCTACAACTTGAAGTATGCTCAGAATAATCTCAAGCAATGGTTTATCCATGTTTGGAAAGGACTTGCACCACCAAGATATGAAATACTCCTTTGGGCATTACTTTGGAAAAAGGTGAACACAAGGGATAGGATAATGAAATGGAAGATGTTGACTTGGGAGGAAATGACTTGCATTTTCTGTGGTGATTGTTTGGAGACGCCTAACCATCTATTTTTGCATTGTAAGTTT
The DNA here is from genome assembly GCA_018983105.1 of Silene uniflora. Taxonomy (NCBI): domain Eukaryota; kingdom Viridiplantae; phylum Streptophyta; class Magnoliopsida; order Caryophyllales; family Caryophyllaceae; genus Silene; species Silene uniflora. Next base: position 2,158 of record JAGPOY010004172.1, on the reverse strand, counting down.
TCATGGCAAGTATGGAGTGGTATTAGCGATGTTTGGGGAATGACTTGGATTTGTCCCGGAGAGATTGACGAGGCTTTTCTTATATGGCTTGACTCCCACTTTGTGGGTTTGGAGAAACGACTTTGGGAAACTTTTTTCATCGCAATTGTCGCCGTCATTTGGGAATTAAGAAATGAAGCTATTTTTGAGAAAAAGATGCCCAAGTGGTCGTGTATAAGGGATAAAATTTTTTTGAGAGTCGGCTTGTGGTGCAAAGCTTGGAAGGAGAACTTACCCTTTATGCTAGAAGATTGGCTAAACAATTGGCAAACGATAAGAACGTGGAAGGCGAAAAGGATAGTGTAAATGCGGTATTTGGTTGTCTTATGTATTTTTCGTTGTTTTTTGTTGTTTTTCCGCTTTCTGTGAACTTTTTGAGACCCTACTCGCTGTAGGTCTTTCGGATTTTTATCCCTTTCTATTAATAAAAAAAAAATCTCATTATTTGAAATGCACCATGTTTAGGGGTTTATCGCTAGGAACATGTAATTATTTTCAGAGACGGGATAGGGCCGCTCTTGTCATGTTGTAAGGACGCCCCGAGGACAACATTCGAACTTATAAATAGGTACATTTTTTATGTAAATAGGTATGAAATGAAAAGGTCATATTATGTCATGATCAGCAATTAAAGGGCCACCAAAAACTAATGGGTACAAGAATGCTCTCTCAATAAACTAATGGTAGACCGTCTCTCCTAAGTTTTAGTATAGATCACCCCCTTAATATGTTACCTTTATTATTAGAAATAATTCCTAAACCAAGTCGGGTTTACTTTCCTCAGGTTTACACTTCCTAGTTATGCATATTTGTATTAGTTTAGGAAAACAATTAACCTTGGGGAAAGCTTTTACCCGATTTTGGTAATCCTTGGTAACCAAGTTTCCTCGTTTATCACTCCATCACTTCACATATAAATACAATCACCAAATTTAACTTTTTAACTCGCCGTCACAACAAAAACACAAAAACAAAACAGTAAAATGAAAATATTTGTAAAAACTGTAGCCGGTAGAACCATCACTTTAGATGTTGAATCGACTCATACAATTGAAGATGTCCTAAGTAAGAACCAAAAAAACGAAGGTAATTTCGAATTCTTGAGGAAACATGTTATGTGGGGAATATCCGTATATTCACCCTTTAAATTTTAGGACTATAACGAAAATTTAACATGTGAAATACGCGTCATAAACGAAATACATAAATCGAAAAACTAGATATAAGAATACAACCTTAGGTCCTCGCAAATATGGCCTAAGAACAGAAATCAAAGTAAATTTCCTCCTAAATGTTGCACCCAAGACCGCGTGAGACTATGCCGATTTGCTAGAAAAATGTTCTCTGATTGCCTTGCAATATTGAGAGAACTATTGTGAGGTTTTTACGATGCGGGATCGAGAGAATTGAGAGAGTCTGTTTCCAAAACCCTAGTTTGTGAGATATGAATTAGGTTAGAAGCAAAACGAGAGAGACCTCTCCTTTTGTTCTTGTTCATTCGGCCGAGACATCCCAAAGGGGAGAGTGGGCTTTCCACTCTCTCCTTATTCTGATGCGTGATTCGACCCAATTGCTAAAACGCATGCCTAACGAGTTTTTATTATAAATTGTCAATTATAATGTCAGATATTAATATGTCTACCCAGTCGATACATTAATAATTGTCTGACAGTAATAAAATGACAATATTGTATAATCAGCTTAATTAATATAACCGTTTATATTAATTTACGAATTAATCATTTAATCCGTCTATGCTCCCATTATATACATTAATAAAATATAACCGTTTATATTTAATTTACGAATTAACAGTTTAATCCGTCTTAGCCAATTTATTTAATCTGTATTAAATAATTATCTCAACATCGCATTGACCAATCTTTTAGTCAATTACTCCGACTAACTGTTTAGTCGTATTAGGCATCAACATGACTGTATTTTCATACCGTCACATCTCTCAAACGTGTCCTATAGGTGTGACTTTTAGGGACCAGTTGATCACCGCCATCTGTATGACAATAACGTCAAACTTATCTAGCAAGCCAACCGTTATTGATAAACGTGGATCAACTGATAATAATACAAAGTATACCCTGTGAACCTTTTAGAGATTTAA
>JAGPOY010004171.1:0-12238 GCA_018983105.1 Silene uniflora | reverse complement strand
GTACCCCTTTTATCGTTGATTGTGACATAGTGATTTCGTACCTATTTACATAATAAATGTACTCATTTTATCTATTTTATTAGGTTTAGTACCACTTTTTATTAAGCTTAGTACCACTTTTTATTAGGTTTGGTGATTTCGTACCTATTTACATGATAAATGTACCTATTTTATTAGGTTTAGTACCACTTTTTCTCCACTTTGTACAATAGTCTCTCAATAAGCTTATTGAGAGGCCGTCTCTCATGAGACCTACTCTTGTGACTTAACCTTAGGTGGTAAGCTTAGGGTTAGGTTAGTAATTTTACATGTGTAGTTAAGTTGTTAGTTATTCTAGCTAATTACATTAAAGAAGTGTCAAAATTATAAAATGTTGATGATGAGCCTCGATCCCACAACTTCTTTGTTCATAACCACATGCTTTTACCATTGTGACACATCTATCTCTTTGTTAAAAATGAAGATCTTTTGTTATATGTATGTGTAAAATCTGAGGCAAAAAAATATAACTTATAATAACTATTAAATATATATTTTTAATTTATATTCAATGTATCGTATCTGTTGAGTTACTTAAATGAATTTGAAAAAAATTGAACAAAATATAATTATTTATTTATGGTAATTATTATCTGTACATGTAGTTTACATTTAAGAAATATAATTGCATTTGACTTTTCTAACACATAAATTTACAATTTATAATATATTGTTCTATGATATATCTTGAAATTACGATGAGATGCAAAATTTATCACCAAATTATGAGACACATTCATTTATTCTCCCGTTGTTGATATTATTACTTCAACGACATCCCATCTGTTAATACTATTACGTTTACTACTACTTCGATTATTGTTGTATCTTTGACTATTCATGCTATTTTTATAGTTAGATTCACTATCTATCTATCTATATACTTAAAAGAGGATATTTTCGAGCGTTTTGATTGGTTATTGCTTTGGAGCGATTTCATTGGCTATCACTTTTCTGAATAAATTATGCGTATAAATAAAAAGATAATTAAAATAGAGAGTAGTCTAATTTTGTATCCTACATATCAAATTGAACATACGGAGTATATAATTAAAGAAACAAACTAATGAAAAAAAAATGGATAAAAAAATTGTGAAAAAAAAGGATAAAAAAATTCTGACTTAATTTATATAATTTCACATAACATATCTCTACCAAATAATATTATAAATTAGGATAAGTTTATGTTGGATTAGGATACAACTAGTATGGGTGCCCGGCTTCGCCCGGGCTACCTCTATTTAGCATTAAAATTTATTTTCAATTAAATAAAACTATTTTAAAGTTGCATAACCATAAATTTAGCATTAATATATTTTTCTATGACATATATTAAAACTACGATGAAATAAATTATGAGACAAAATCACTACTCCCGCTATTAATATTTTAGTTAAATCGATTGATCGTTAGCTAGATATTCATATATATTTTCTTTTGTTGTTAGTTCTATTACTTTTATTACATTCGTTATTACTATTGTTACTTTCACCACTCCGCCGTAATTATTGCTACTTTCACTACCGCCACATTAATATTGATAATTTTTACTACTCTCGTTGTTACTTACTCCCTCCATACCACACCAAAGGTTACAGTTGCCTATTTCGTCCGTACCATACCAATGGTTACATACTATAAATAGCCTATTATTTACTCTTATACCCTTTGTGGGCCAAACATTTCACCCAAATACTAACCCATTAATTCCCACCAACTCAACATTTAACAATATTTTAACTCAACTACTACCCCACCAACCCAACATTACTTTCCATATTTGCCCCTACTTTTACCCTCTTTTCTTAAATTCCGTTTTTTTTATCATGTCACCTTTGGTGTGGTATGGAGGGAGTATATTACTTTCACTACCCCCGCCCGCTCGTTGTTACTTCTATTACTTTCACTACCCCGCTCGTTACTAATATTGTTACTTTCACTACTCCGCCGTAATTATTGCTACTTTTACTACAGCCGCATTATTATTGATAATTTCACTACTATTGTTGTTACGTCTATTACTTTCACTACCCCCGTTTGTTGCTAATATTGATACTTTGACTATTCAACTGAGTGATTACTCTCGTATTACTATATACAATGTTAATACAATTTTTTTCACTACCAATAAAATTATTTTTAATATTTAAGCATGCAATTTTAAGAGAGTTATATATTTATATAAATATATTACATATATGCATTAAATGAAACCAAAAAAATTATGGAAAATTATATTTTTTTTGGAAATCTAACTTATTTATCTAAATTTAATAGTTTTCAAAATATAACATACTAATATTATATTCGTGTATGTTAAAAAATTAACATCCTCTTTATATAATTAATAATTTAATACCATAAGTGGGGCATGTTTATTTTAAGGAAAATCTCCATATTCTGATATTTTCTAAATTTATACTTAAGGCAAAAACTATTTAATATTTGCATTGAAGTCCCTTGTTCAGGTCCATCGCACAGTCCTATGATTAAAAACTATATAGTATAATTAATTTATATAGATTTATTTAATTGCATTGAAGTCCCTTGGTTTCTGGAATTAATATATAGTATTGACTATACATTATACAAGTCTACAATTACGACTACTATACACTAATATACATACTCCTATGTATATGTATTGGCTTCCTTTAACCAAAGTTGTCAATCTCAGATTTTATTTGTGCATGTCTCATATAAGTCATATGTCATTAATTACTACCCCACTCCCCTTTTAGTGAGTTTCCGGTTTCTATGTATATTTTCTACGTGGCTAACAATATATTTTGTGATGTAATTGCAGGTTATGTAATACAGAGTACTTAATTATCTCAATGGTGCCTACAAACACTGGCTGTCTGGCTGTACACAAAGTTAGACTCTTTTACATATCCATTTTTATGTCTCTTAGTCGTCTCTTAAATTCGTTAGATGATTTATTTTTAAAATATTGATGGTGTGTATCACCTGTTTTATAACGAAAAAAAAAAAAAAATAAGGAGCTAATAAGGGTTATCCTCTTTTCTATGACTCAACATTCTACCGTAATGTTGTTAGCTTTTTTTACCCTATGACTGTTTCTAAGACAATTTATATATTTCATCCGTCTCAGTGATATGTTTACACTTCATTTATTCCCCCTCACAAAATAAAGGAAATGTAAACATATCATTGGAACAGATGGAGTAGTTTGTTATACATACGAATAATGTTGTTTGGATTGAAATTTCCGAGTGTGCTTTTGTTTTGAGAATCCAATCCAGTATCAAAAGTTGATAATGTGGTGCACCAAGTAATAATGAAGAATCAAAATTCGAAAAAGATGCACAAGTCGAAATTCACGCAATATGGTTCTGATCAGCATATCATATCAATTATTTAAATGATTTTAAAATAGGATAAGTTTGTATGAACAAAAAATCATAAATTAAATCAAAAATATATTAATTATTTAAATGAGTTTAAAACAAAATAGGTTTGTATAAAGATAAAAAAAAAATCAGAATTTACATATGAGTATTTGATTGAACCTACTACTATAAAGCCGGGTAAAGCTATTCTAAAAGACGAAAACTAATAACAAAAATATCATAAGCTAGCCGTGTAGGCTTGATTTAAATGACGGCTCATAGGAATAAACCAATCAACAGAGCCAATAACAAGCAGATCAAATATTACATAATCACACTACAAGTATCTATAACCAAAATCAAAGTTAAATCTTAAATGCGATTACTTTAGACCATTGTTGTGAAATTAAATACTCCCTATAAAAGAAATATTACTGAAATTATTTTAAGTTCACATTAATTATTAATAAACTAAATATGGAAAGATTCACAACATATTCTCATGAGTTAAATTTTAAATACGGTTAACTTGCGCATTTGTTTACTTTATATAGAAAAGTTTATCACGTTTTTTTAATTTGTGATGTCTATTATTTGGTTTTATCCGGATTAGAGTCGGGTAGGATTATTAGGAGGGCGATAAAGATCTCCTTCATGGGTTTTAATGAGGTCGGATTTTCAGGGCTTGAATTCAATACCTCTAATTAAATTAGGATAACCCTTTAACAGTTGATCTCAGTGCTCACGAGTACCGTTTTATATTTATTATAAGGCCTAGGTCTACACACTAATCGCTAAAATATACCCGTTTTAAATGAAAAATTGTGTTAAACAAATCTACTAATTAGCTCTCTCAATGTCATAGGGTGACTGTATATTGGTATATAGTCGGTGTAAAACAAACTCGTGATACAAATTTAGAAACCATTATAAGGATATGACCCGGCCAACGGCCGGGCTTGAACACTAGTATTATCATTAATTTTATAAAACTTATATATTTAAATAAATAAAATATTTCCCTTAAACCGAATTGTTAGCTAATTTTTCATACTTTCTACGTTGTTCCTACTCTTACTTTTATAACATTTGTTGTTACTACTGTTACTTTCACTATGGCGTTCATCATTATTATTTTTTTTCACTACTCCCACATTTAATACAGTTAATTTCAATACTCTCATTCTTGCTACTATGACTTTCGCTACTCTAGCTGTTATTATTGTTACTTTACCACTCAAATGTGTGATTACTATCATATTTACTACATCAAATGGTTATATGCGGGCTTGGGTCAGACGTGGGCTCGAGTAGCATGATTTTTTGCCCTACAGACATGCGGTTTAGCGGGTTTTGAGCGGGTTCGGGGCCGGGCCGTTGTAAAGTTTGGAAAATACGTTCTCCAAACCGTCTTTGTGAGCGGTCCGGACAGGACGGGCTTACTGGGCCGTCCCGTCCCTGAACAACTCTAAATAATTATATCAAATATTCGTTAAATCAAATGAAATTTTATATTAGTTTATTATCTAAATTTAATGTATTGTGAAAGATTGTATCTGTTGAGAATTTTTATTTTATTTATCTCTTTATAGTTTTCATAAGCCATTTCATTTACCATTTTACCATTAGTTTAGTACATTCAAGTGTAATATTTGGCGTAGTTAAACTTAATTAATTTATTATATTAAAAAATATATAATTAATGTTCAAAAATACAATAGCACACTAAAACAGGTATAGGTGCATGAAAACGTACTGGTGCATGAAAATTGTTACATACATGAAAATGATTATTAGGTGCATGAAAATTAGTAAAATGTATTTTGCCTCAATTTCCGTCTATAACTTATAATTTTTTACCAAGAAATATATTTATCTAGACATTAAATTGTACGCCGCATCGAAATATGTCGTTAATTTAAAAATAAAATTTTGTAAGGTGGAGTTCTCACGGTTCTCATTATCTTGGCGGTTCTCACCGGTCCAAATCTATATATGTATGTAGTTATGTACTCCATATAGATGCACTTAATAAGTTAATTATATTGTGCCTCTAATGAAAATAGATGTACTTGGGCATAAATATATTCTACGTACATACATTTTTCATTATAATAATATTTCTTATAATGAATGTAAATTTTATAATAATTATGTAAATTACGATTACAAAATATTAATTACCATAGTTACATAAAATATTTAATTCAATTTTTATTAAGTACATTTAAATATCCTAGCTCGTACATTGATTTTATATTAAATATACAATTAATAGTTACTAAGTATTGTTTTAACTCAGGTCTTAACAATGATATATATCAAAAGATATAAAAAAATAAAAACAAAATGTATGTGTCACAGTGGTAATGATAAAGATACATAATCGAGAGGTCTTGGGTTCGAGTCGCATCAATAGCATTTTTTGAGGTTTGACAGTTTTAACTCAAGTTTACTAGATAATTTAACTACATATGTTAAATTACTAACCTAACCTTAAACTAACTAATGTAAGTTAACTCTAGTTTGCCACGTGTCACGATATAATTGGTTGTGTATGGAAAAACTCATACACCTCGTGTATGCGTAGCCTTTTCGCTTATTTTCGCTATGTAGAGGATCTTGGCGATAGAATTTATGTGCGAATAAAAGTGAGGGTAAACAGGTTTAAGAGAAGGCTCAATGAGAAATCCTAAAAATAGTTAGTATGGTGTCCGCTACACAAGAGAACTCTGATGCATAATCGATCTTCTTAATGTATAACGATTTGTATGTTTTCGTTCCCTTAAAGTGCTTTACGTGATTTGAACTCTGTAGTTTGTACTATATGGAATTCATGCCCTTGTAATATGCTTTTTAGTAATGTTTTCAATTTTAGATGTAATACAGTAGTGACGGGCAGAATAATAATGAATAGTCTCAACATGGTTTCGTTCAATTTAACACATGTTCAAGATGGCAGTTTAAAAGTCATGAAATAATTTTCACCAGAACTTACGGACTTTGATCATTTGATTGTTTGAGCTGCAAATTCACAGTCTAGTTTGCTAGTGAGTAGCGGTGGTGTTAAACTTGTTCAATGATGGTGTTAACTTAATCAACCACTTAACTTTTACTTTTAGCAAATGATGAAGACAGGTATTTACGGCACTATTAAGAGGATTCAGTTAAAGTCCGTATAACACTTTAGTCGTTGGTCCACGGGCCAAGAGCATGAAGAAGGTAGCCTTGCGCGGTTCTCAGTGTGTATGGGGCTATCCCTAGTTAAGCTAATCTCCAACACGAGGTTGAAGAAGCTGGTCCAACATGCTCTCGGCATAGGAAAACTGTAAACATTGATGTAAATGTTCTACTCAGCAGGTGCGCTCCTGTGGAGCTGGCTGGAGTTGATGTTGAGTACTTGAGTAATATCGGTGTACTAGTGCTAGAATGTAAGATTGGTTTGACTATAATGACAGAGGAGACGAGGAGTGGGAGGATGCCGGAAAGTTAGTGAATGACCCTATGGACCTGCTGAAATGAAAGAAATAAGGAGTAGTTTTTTTTTTTATCGGGGACTTGGGTTTGAACTAGTGATGACTCTTCGAGCTAAGTGTTGAAATACTATGAATCTGCTGAAAAACAATCTTCAAATTGTTTTAACCAAACGAGGTAGAGTGGTAATGAATAATGACCCACATGCACAATAACCGACTCAAACCCGTTGTCAACGACACAACACAAACCTTGTATGACTCAACTGTCAATCTGCTTTGACCTGACTCATAACAAACCCGAGTGACCCAATCACAACTCTACTCGCGTCATTTGTCTAATTTGAAACTACCTAATATTTCTACAACCCATCTCCAAAAATCAAAATCTCCAAAACAATAACAAAGTTCACAAAATCACAGTAGTTTCTTCACTGCCCAGAAGGCCATCATCATCATCATCATCATCATCATCATCATCTTACAGATGAATACTTTTCCAAAATCTGTAAGTATTTCCTCAAAATTACTGCGTTGTTACTCAACTAACTCAACACAAAAACCAGTTTCTGTAATTCTATCATCACTTTCGACTGTTAAACCCTCCTCCATTTACCAAAACCCCATTTTACAATCTCCTATTTATAATCAACCAACACTTGAAAATGATGCAAAACATGCAATTTCCCAATTACCCACTTCACAAAATCATCAAAAAACTGATGTTTCTTCTGAATTTGATGAAATAAATATGTTATTTAAATTAAAGAATCAACCTTTATCTGCATTGGAATACTATGAATCAGCTCAAAAACAATCTGGGTTTAATTTTAATGTTGATACTTTATGTGTTTTGATTCATATTTTGACTGGTTTTAATGTTGATAGAAATAATTTGAGGAAATTGGTTGGAATTGAACAATGCCCGGATGCTATAACAATGATTAATTGCCTTGTTGATACGGGTAAAAGGTTTGATTTTGCGATTTATTCGCGGGTTTTTCATTATTTGTTGATTTGTTATGCCAGTGCTAGGAGAATTAATGATGCAATTAGTTGTTTTAATTGGATGGTTGAGAATGACATGGATGTATGCTTGTTACATGTTAATTTTCTGTTGAAAATGTTGGTTAGAATGAATTCAGTTAAGTTGGCTTGGGAGTTGTATGATAGGTTGTCTGGTGGAGGAGTTTTTGGTGATTGTGAGACGATACGATTGATGATGAGAGCATGTTTGAAAGAAGGGAAGCCAGGGGAGGCTGAGGAGGTTTTTCGAAAGGCAAAGGAGAGGGGGTTGGAATTGGATGCTTGTTTGTATGGTTGTGGAGTTGGAGTAATTGCAAAGAAAGGTGATGTGAATGGGGCCTGTGAGTTGTTGAGGGAAATGAAAGAGAAGGGTTGGGTGCCTTCACAGGGCACATTTACGGAGGTGATCATTGCGTGTGTGAAGGATCGCAATATGGTTGAAGCTTTGAGGTTGAGGGATGAAATGGTTTCTTGTGGTAGACCAATGAATTTGGTGGTTGCCACTAGCTTGATTAAAGGTTATTGTGTATCGGGTGATTTAGAGAGTGCATTGAGCTTGTTCAATAATATGAATGAGGCTGGACTTTCTCCTAACAAGGTCACTTTCGCTGTTTTGATTGACGGGTGTTGCTCAATGGGAAAGTTTGAGAAGGGTTATGAGCTTTATGACCAAATGATTAAAATGGGAATTGCACCCAGTGTGTTTAATGTTAATTCGTTAATTAAAGGGTTTCTGAATGATAGTTTACTGGATAAAGCATATGCGCAGTTGGACAAAGCTAGTGAAACTGATTTGGCCGATGTTTCCTCATATAACATTCTCATTTCCTGGCTGTGTTGTAACCATAAGGTTGGTGAAGCTCAGCAGCTATGGGAAAAGATGGTTAACTGTGGAATTAAACCGACTTTGGTGTCGTACAATCACCTTTTGCTTGGTTATTGTAAGGAAGGAAATGTTGTGATGGCGAATAAAGTATTTGACGAGATACTTGACAAAGATCTTAAACCCAATGCTGTCACCTTCACGATTTTAATGGATGGGTATTTCAAGAAAGGCAAGATGAGAAGGGCTCTTAGCTTGTATAAATATATGTTGAACTGCAAGGTTGCTGGTACACCACACACATATAACACTATCATTTGTGGCTTGTGCGAAAATGGCCGGACGTCTAAGGCATTGGGTAAACTAGAGATGTTCATAAAGGAAGGGAATTTTAAGCCGTCTCCTAGAACTTATAATTCCATAATTGATGGTTTCGTAAGGGAAGGTGATATGGATTCTGCTATATCGGTGTCTAATGAAATGAGTGAAAAAGGAATTTCCCCTGATGTAGCTACATACACAGTGTTGTTTGACGGATTCTACAAATCCAATAATGCTGATCGTGCTTTGGAGGTCCTGAATGAGATGAAAAATAAGGGTCTTAAATTGGATATTACAGCTTACGGTGTCCTAATTGATAGTTATTGTAAAAGAAAGGACATGGGAGGTGCAAATAGACTTTTCAATGAACTTTTCGACACAGGATTGTCTCCGAACAAATATATTTACAACAGTATGATTAGTGGCTATAGAGACTTAAGCAACATGGAAGCAGCGCTTTCCTTCCATGGGAAAATGATAGAACAAGGAATGTCATGTGATGCCAAAACATACACTACTCTTATTGATGGACTGTTAAAGGAAGGTAAACTGAATATGGCTTCAGATTTATATACCGAAATGCTGTCAAAAGGAGTTCAGCCCGATGCTGTTACTTATACCGTTTTGGTGAAAGGTTTGTGTCAGAAACACCAGTTGGAGAACGCACGAGAGCTTTTTAATGAAATGGAAGATAAGGGACTAAGTCGCAATTCTTTTGTGTATAATTCACTCATTTTCGGATACTCAAGGCAGGGTAATTTGCCCGAGGCTTTCAGATTGTACGATGAAATGCTCGAGAGAGGTCTTTCTTTAGACAGAATCACGTTCGATTCTCTCGTGAATGGCAACTTGACTAGAGAAGATACTCTAGAAGCTGCATCTGCTTAAGCTGTTTGTTGGAGGACATGGCTCCAACTTCCATTTAAAAGTGAGCTTTTTTCCAGCTTCTTGACAGGTAACTTGTTCAACGCTCTTGCTTACTAGTCTTCTATCATGGTCTTAAATATTACGGACTAAAATGTTTGAGACATGCCATGTATCCTAACCCTAAGCTATATAAACGAGACCATACGGTCCGCGCAAGTTAAGACTTTGCGTAGCTTATTCAATTGCAACTCTACCACTTCGTAAAACATGGCCATTGACACACATGCTTCTGTTGTGTGCAAATTGCCTAGCATACCCCTTGATCAAATTCTCTCTTTGTTTTCCATTTTTTAAAATGCGAGCTAATTTCAGTCATCCATTGCCCACAGGATGAGGTACAAATAGATTGAGGCTGTTGATCATACTCTTAAGTCGACCAGAAGTCTCTGAATTGATCAGTACCGGATCAGCAGACGTAATTAAATGATAATGCAGCATTGCAACAACGAAAGCATTATACTGCTCTACGAACAGAGGTAGGCTTGATCCTCATTCTTTTTCTATGTTATCATGACATGACCTATGGGAATAGACACAAGCATACCTCTAGAGTAACACAAATAGATATGTCCATTAGCTAAGCTGGTTAGTGACCACATATAATGCTTAATTTGCTATGGAAATTTTAATCGCTAAATTGTTCCAGCCTTGTAGTGTAGTGATGTCTGCTAAGTTTCGCTTTACAAGACATCTCTTATAATCAAAATGCACTCCTTATTCAGTCTTGGTTTTGCTACTTCGTTCACTGTGTATGGGAAAATCGTTTCTGTTACACCTGATGTAGGAGTTTTCATGATGAGCTGAAAGTTGCATGCTTGTAAGTTGTATGTTAGATACTTAGATCCATCAATAGGTCCTTAAGTTGTAAGCATATGCTGAAAGTTTTGTGTACTAACATCGATTGTGTCCTTGAGCTTGTATCCGTAGCTTTAAGCTATCCTGCTTTCATAAATTCAAATCATTTCTGAAACAGAGCCAGCATACTTTGTCGAATTTTTCTGTTCTGCAGTAATTGCGGCCAAACTCTTAATTCGATCTAGGTGATTAAGAATTGCTGCATTTCTGTTCTTTTTATCAATGTAAGCCTCCAATAATTCGGTCTTCATGTATGCTTTTAGCATGCTGTCTTCTACGTTATTTGTACGGAATAGAATAAGTCTCCGTTTAGTAGCTATATTCCGCCACATAGCTGGAAATTATCTTCAAGTATGTTGCTTCGTACAGTTTTTTTAGCTTGCAAATGAAGATGCTAAAGAAGAGTACAAACTGTTGATTTAATTTTAGTTTTTACAAGTTCAGGTTAGGCCAAGTTCATTAAGTTGACTTCAGTTAGGGTTCATTAAGTTCAGGTCAATTTCCATAAGTTTAGATCGGTTAGAAAGTTTTCCATGGGATCAGCAATGAAATTTTTCTGGATCCGGTACTGAACATTCATGCTAATTTTAAACACCGAATAAATTTTATTGGGCACTCGGCCAACTAGAAATCATAACAATACACAAAACAAACCATAAATAACATATGAACCACATCAATCCATAACGCTAGCTCATATTACAACGGCACATCCAAAAAAAACTCGCAATTTAGTTACTGCTTTTTAAGGTACTCCATGATCCAAGTATCTGATAGGAGTTTTAATACCGCAAGTGTACAGTGGTATTTGTAGCACTTGGGGTATTGAATTCCATAAGGAGCAAAGGGCTAGAGTACTAACAGTCAAGATTCTCGTGTTTAGCTAAGTCGATGATAGGTTTGGTTTGTATTACTCTAGAGAGACTAATGCTAACTAGCGGGACAATGGAATGACTAAGGAAATAAACTAAGCGAGAACAACTAGAACTAAGACGGTTTTATCAATCAATTAAAGGAACTAGAGCGTGACTAGGCATGGTAACAATCGTGATTGACTCTCCCAATTCCGACAACTAGGTAATCTCGGTCAATAGCAAGGGGAAACAACTCTAGGTCGCCCTACTCCCTCCCTTCCGGGCTCAAAGTAGGGCACTAGGATTCCCGTCTCACCTCCCTCCCGCGTTCGTGACTCGGGCTAATCCTAAATTCGGGTCAAGGACTATAGGAGACGTGCACTTCCCCAAAATACCCAACCTAAATAAGGAAGCAATAAGATCAATGCTAAATCCCCGACTTTTCCGACCCCTCTCCCAAGGGTGAAGGATTGTTCGGTCTCCAAGGGCACCCAATTCAAATTACCCCTTCCGGGTTCAACCCAAATTGACAAAGGACATAGAGGGAAGTCAACTTAAGACCTAACC
>JAGPOY010004170.1:2984-15224 GCA_018983105.1 Silene uniflora | reverse complement strand
TTGTAACAGAATTGAATTTTCATAATAAGAAATCCAATATAATGAAGAAAGTAATTTCTATAGCAGTAGGAATAAAGGAGTTCAACTAGGTAGATGTTCTGGTGCTTTACTTTTTGTCAGGTACTTTGTATTTGTATTTGAGGTGGAAACAGGAAAAGACTTCTTTGGAAAGGAAATAAAAATAATAGAATGAAGGGATTAATATTAAAAATTATTATCTTCATTAAGCCGTAAGCTGACTTTATGCCCCAGTGCCCCACATATTTCTCAGGATAATTGGGTTCCTTCTTGCCTAATGCCGCTTACACATGCACAATACTGATTCATCACAGTTATTCTTGTTTGGGTTAAAACTTAGCACTTGTATAGTTGTATGGTTAGCTTTGGTGCTTCAGCATTTTGTTGAATTGGATAATTTGCAGCTCTGTGTGGTTAATCAGGATAAACATGCCGTTATCTGACTTTTGATCTGCTATGGTCAACTAATTGGTACCTACTTCTGTGATTTTATTGTATTGGTTTGACTGCTAAGGCATAAATTGAAACATATACATGACAAAACTCTAGCGATGATGTGTGTGTGACGATGTCCTTTAAAAGATAGCTAGATATCTTCATTCTACTCCTGAAAAAGAAATGAAATACATTGCTTCGCTAACTTGATGACAAGCTATACTACATATAGCCATATAGGTATGGTTCACGTGTTCCTTTTTTCCGAGTACTTGAATGTTGGCTCTCTTACCTGGTGACCTAGAGATTAACCAAGTGATTATCTGGGAGCATGATTTGCTTCATGCAGAATGATCAAACTATTATCATTTTTCAGTGTAGATGTTTGCAGTGTTTAATAATGTTCTTTTATTGCTCCTTTGTCATTGTGTTGTATGAAACTGAGCTGTTTTTTTTTTTTTTGGGTGGTTGTTGCTATATATGTACAATCAGGGGCTATATTGAGGCTATTAGAGAGATTGAGCAGCAGCTTTGCTCTATTGCAGACACTAGAGGGTTTGATGACATTGTTGTAGCTTGTGGCAGGTATATTGACTTCTTGTAGATTTGTGGCTGTGTTCAGATTCTACTTCATGTTAAGGTAGTTTAGGCAGGATCCTAGTGAAACTAAAAAAAAACCTTGTTTTAGACAAGCTCTGGCAAATTTGATATTGTTGAATAATATTTAAATTATTTCTAGTCCACATGGAATGATTGGATCTCTCATATTTGGTATCTATTAGCCTGGCCTGCTCTTTGTACATCCTATGTGATTCTCATGGCAATATTCAATTTCTGTACTAGGTGCTCTTTATTCCATGCATAAACATTGTATTCCATTAGCGCCTACCAACGGCATTCCCTTTTTAAATGAAAATGACGGTGCATATGTTGGTTCCAAATGACTTATCTGCTATAGATGTTTGTGGCTCATGGGCACAAAATTCGATATTGGTTGCGGAATGTTGGTATCTGGATGCTGAAGATGTAAGATATCGAGTTTTGGCCTATGTAGTCGTAATTTTAAAAGCATTTACTAAATGCTTTAGATCTTTACTCTTCAAATCTAAAATTTGAGTTTCTTTTTTTTGTTGTAGTCTACTTTCTCTCTCCAAAGACCTCTTTGACAAATATTTAACCTTTTACAAATACACATGTTTCCGAATATTCTTCGCCCAAAAAAAGGTACTCCGTAGTATATATTAATTCACTGAAATATCTATATAGGTTAAGGTGATATTTTGAAATATTGGTTGATGCTGTCAATATATTATGTAATGGAGAGTATCGTTATGACAGTTTGAATTCGATTAGTAATGGATGTTACATAACATAACGGTACCATTTTAATACCACGTGTGACTATCACTTTAAACAGAGCCGTCTCCGAGATTTTTGGGGCCCTGTTCCTAGTTTCAAAATTAGGCCCCTAATTTTTTTTTTTTTTTAAAAGACCCCTGAAATTATTTACATTACATCAAATATGACATACATTGTAAAAAGCTGCAAAAAAAGATCGTTTAGACGCATTTTTTTTTTTTTGGCAAAACAAGAAACCCTTTGTTTTCTTATATATAAATATAGTACTCCACCAAGTAACAAAAAGGAATGTTGGTAAGGTGGTTCTACCTTCACATTTATTATGGTTTATGGATTCGGGTTCGAGTCTAGCTAGTGTCATCAATTGATGAATTTGTTTTGGGATAACAAAAAAAATAAATAAAACTTGTGAAAGCAATCATTGAGGGTCGCCCCCAAGATCTTCAAGTCCTAAGCAAGCACTTCTACCACTGTAACAAACTTCTATTTGTGATACTAACTCGTGCTATATAGTATATGTCCAATAACACACAGAATTCCAGATTATGGGCCCCCTCAAAATCGGAGGACCTGTTCAATTGAACGGGTTGAACACCCTCTAAGCCGGCCCTGACTTTAAGAACATTTAAGGCATTTCAGAACTAAACGGAGAATTCTCCGAAGCTGGAACTTGGGGGATGAGTTAAGGGTCCCAAGACTGGAAGCAGTTGGCTTCCAGTTGATAGCTACTCTCTCTATTCATTTGGGCTGACTACATTTCCTTTTTGTGGGCTGTTCAAACCTAGTCAATATATTTCTCTTTTGGGTAATTTTTATCATAAAAGGACAAAATACGTTTTCAAAAGTTTGTGGGTTTCGCTATTCAAACACTCACTTTTACTTGCACTCTCCATCGACATATGCATGCCCTTTCCACTATATCATTTCTGAAAAAAAAGTGCTAGATAGAAATGTAGTCATTTCTATTGAATGAAGGGTTTATTTTTGTCTTACCTTTATGAAAACTGAACTCTGTCTACAATGTACAATGGTAAAAGAGACCACAACAGTTTTAGTCTCATTAACTCTTCCCAAATTTGAACTGATAGTTAGATACATCCTCATTGATATTGATGATGTTTATATTGGCGCAGTGGAGGCACAGTGGCTGGTCTGTCCGTGGGATCATGGCTGAGTAATTTGAAAGCAAAAGTATGTGAAGTCTTTTATTCATGTTTAAGCTGCCTAACCACAATAAAAGAATAAAAACAATGAATTGATTGATGAACAAATATTACATTTGATTTACTTTCTCTTGCTAATGATTTATTTTGTGTTTAAAAAGAATGCATTGACTTAGGCTGTTTGATTTTGCAGGTCCATGCATATTCAGTGTGTGATGATCCAAATTACTTTTTTGAATATGTGCAAGGTCTCCTTGACGGAATTAAGGCTGGTGTGGGCGCACGTGACATAGTAAACATTCAGAATGTATGTGTATTTTTAAGCTTTGGTCATTGTATGAGTTAGAATTTTTAGCTTGCTTGGAGCTGTTGGACTTCAGGACATGTTTTTTTATCTATTGATTTTACATTACGGGTCTGTACATTGTCATGCAGGTTACTGATTAGTTGATAAAACACATATAATGGCACCTCTCGTCCTGATGTTAATCATTTGACTACTGTAGCAACTAGTTTTGACCATTTAAACCATTTAAAAACAGTCATGTTGATAAGTTGACTTTTTTAATACAATGAGCCTGTTTTAATTTATTAAAATTGTGTTTTTTTTTTCAAGCTTAATTTTTTGCAAGAGCTTTTCAAAAGTTAGAAGCACCAAGTAGGTGCTTCTATTTTTAAGAGCAAAATAATGGTTGTTGAGCTTTTAAGAAACTATTTTTTAACTTTTCAATAATTGTGTGTTTGGCCAATTTGTGTTCTTTTTTTTTTTGGCTGAAAAATACTTTGAAGCTAGGCCAAACACATACAATATATGATTTAAATTGACAAACAGAGGTACACAATTACTTGTGTTTATTGTTTGTTATTATGATTTGATTCTTTGTCTGTATGTATTATACAGATATGGTATTTTATACGGAGTACAATTTATTTTATTCTGTGCACTCCCTAATCTTGTATGCCATTCTCTTTCATTTATTGCATTGGTAAACGATATACTGGGTATCCCTAGCAATACATGCTTTGATTACTCGTGTTCGTGCCTTGACATAAATTGTCATTACGTATGGAAACAAACACTCTTAGAAGACACCTCTTCTTTAAGAGCATTCTGCTAATAGTTTATATCGCCATAGAGTTTTATACTTTTATGCGTCTTTGTAATAATACTCCATGTTAACTGAAGACGTGTAGAGTACCCCATTGAAGAGGTCCATTGATAAGCTTAAATGATTAGTGCATAAAGGAATTGAAAGTACTACTCATATCAACAAAATGCACTTTCTTTTCATTTTTGGGATCCCATGATAAGAACTCCATAATTAAGCGTGTTTGATGGGGAGTAATCTTAGGATGGATGACCTCTTAGAAGATTTCCGCCTTTCCGGGATGGGCATGTGTGAGGACAAAATGCGCTATAAAGGACCCCGTGTTGATTTGTCACGAACTATCGTGTGGAAGTGTGTAACCGCTCCCGATCCATGTTAGGCCGGGGTGTTGCAATCGTACTACTATAACTACTCTTTTGTACCATGTTTGCTCGATTTTCCTAAGTGCATTTTTAGTTGTAAAATAACTTTATTGTCATGACTTCTGTTCATGCCCTGACATAAATTGTCATTACGTATGGAAATGAACATTATTAGAAGAAGCCTCTTATTTGAGAGCACCTTGCTAATAGTTAATAGTTTATACCTTAGAGTTCTATGTTCTCGTACAGTAATTCCCATGTTTGCTTGATTTTCCTAAATACATTTTTTTTTTATCTGTGTCCACCACCTTTTAGTTGTGAAATGACCTTGTCCTAATTTTGAAGAGTAAATTTGCCAATTTGTACTTCTACACCCATTTCTTTGTACCATATTGCGTTATTAATTGAGGGTGTACAAGTGGCCCAAGTATATGAGGCGGAACGATTTATGACTGTAACGAGAGCATTTTAATACCATGCAGCCATGCTAGTATGTTGTTCGTTAGCATAAGATTCTATGCCTCAATGTTCTGTCCTGTTTTTCAGCCTTTTGATTATGTTTTAGCACATATTGTCTTCCGAACATTTTCGATTTAAGCTGATTTTTATGGTCCTTCGCAGGCTAAAGGTCTGGGCTACGCGATGAACACAGAAGAGGAGCTCAAATTTGTGAAGGATGTTGCCTCTGTCACTGGCATTATTCTTGACCCAGTATACAGGTCCGTTCACCATCAATTCAGAGATGATTTATGCATTTACTTCTGGACTTATCATCATTGTCATACTTTACTGTAATGAACTTGATCATCATCTTCTCAATTTAGTTATTTGTCAGGAAATGTGTACTTTGGAAGTTAAGAGTGTGAGGAAGTAAATATTTTGATATTAGGAAAATTTACATTCACTACCTTTTATATTACCTGTTTTAGACTTGCAATCTTTTAGTGTATTTTTTTCATTACTGCCTTTTAAGGCATTTTGATCAAAATTTGCTACCAAAATATATCCCTTTGATGAGCTTGTTTTTCGGTCATTTTGCTACTCAAACCCTTTAACATGAGAACTTGTTTGGAAATTAGGATGATCTTCATGAGTGTTTTTGTAGCCAATTGTCCGAAAAATCAACTTTCTTTCACTGGAAATGTATGTTGGCATACAAATTTGGTCAAAAGGCTTAACATGTAGTAATTTTGAAAAAATATGTTTAAAGGTAGTATGTCTGAAAAAAAACCTAATTAAGGAAAATACAAAGCACAGAAATGACTAAAAGTATCCTTACTCCCACATACCCTATATTTTTCGGGGTTCGGGTTTATTTTGCCCGGTTTATTTTACCTTCCTCCTCTCCAAGACCACAACACCACTCTTCTCCCCTTGTTCTCCACCGGCGCACTCGATTCCCATGTTCCCTAGCACTGCCTTCCTCATCACTCATCTTCTTCCATTGTTTCCTTCCCCACAACCCTCAATGGCTGACTGTCTCCTCACCCGAGAACAACCCCCCTGTGACCACAACGAACACCTCCTAATCCTGCATCCCTATTCGACCTTCATACTTCCCCAAATCCAAAATAAAAACCTAGATTTACAAGTAGATTTCATGCTTCTGATGGTGGTGGGCGTTTCTCTTCAACTGCTGGTCAATGGCGGTGTGTTGGTCATTTGTTTGACGGCAGTGGTGGTAGCTTGAGAGTGAGTGATGGGTGATGGTGGTGGTAGGATTGGTGGTGCAAGAAGAGCTGTGGTGGTGATGTGTTGAGGTGGTGGTGGTGGTGGTGGAGAATGGACTTGGGGTTGTGACTTGTGAGGAAGAGAATAAGGTAGTAAAGGGTTGTTTGGTAATAGAGTGAGGGTAACTAATCATGGTTTTATTTTTGCCATTTTAGGAAATGGTATGGTGGGAGAGATTAGAGAATACCAGTGTTAATTGGGGGATCTTGCAAGGTTATTTTAAGTAATCTGCTGACGACGTGAAACTTTTGGCCAGGTTATACACCTGTGTACATCCCCAGTTTCTTGACCTTGACAGAATGACGGTCATTGATTAAGGTATCAAAGTATGGCCTCTACCGATTCTATATTTCTATACGCTAAATCAAAACCTTTTCCTCAATATCCCTCACATATTTAACTTTTCTATGCTCGTCTTTGTGTCCCTTGTACGGGCAATTTTATAAATTTGTTTGTCTCCCCCCATTGACTTTTGCCCCCGCATCATATACGTTCTGCTCTTCTAGCCTGTTTGTATTTTTGATAATTCTCATTGCTCCTGCACTTCCCCAAAATTTTATAACATTCATGTTCTCTTTAGCATTTGTCTCACTTCATCGTTTTACCACGACACATCTTCACTGGATGACATGTTTCATTTAGATTATACTAAAATGTCTTTCCTCCCTTTTTGTCATCTCCAAATATTGCTATTGAGTATTAACACTCTTAGACAAAAACTTTCATTTAAAGACCGTGGTGCACTATTTTGACCTTAAGCGGCTGGATACGGGGCACTGAGTGGAGTTACCAAGTTTTATTTTGTCAAATAATGTTTTGAAACTCTTGCTATTGACACAACTATGTGTCGGAGTAACATTGCTACAAGCTTAACAAAATAAACTTCCACAGTTAGTGGGGAATACAAGTTCAATTCAATGTTCAATATTTCCAATCTATACGTAAAGTGAGTTGTAATAAGCTGAGAAGATACCAATACCAGTATTTGTGCATTTCAGAACCGTCAAATACCATATAAAACTCCTTTTAAATCAATATTTATGTGTTAAAGGTATCATCAACTCATCCTTTACTATTTCATTAGAAAACTTGTATAGTGTTGCCCAAATTAGAGTACATACGAACCTGTTTGGTGAACACACCAACTAAAAATAATAGAATGCAACAAAACATACGCTTGGCACAACGATTCATACGGCATAGCCTATGGTACGGCCAACAATACATGATCCCAAGATCCAAACTACTTGGACTACAGAAACACATATACTCATCAAGAATGCTAGCTCAAATAAAATTTGTCAAGGCGTCCAAACTTATCCTGGAGTCCAAATTTGTCGACAACTTACATGAGATCAACATCACCATCAGCATTCAGCACCGTACAGCTCAACAACGGTCTAGCATACCTTTCACTACAAATGGGCCTACGAAGTGTAGCGCGCCGCTTCTGAGGAGACGCCCCAACAGTTTCAAATTTTGATTTGCTCATAAAGTGTGACGGGAGTATTTGGTTGGCTGCCACAAACCTACAGCAAGTCAACAACCCTCGTTATCCGGGCATGGCCCCGGTAGTGAATGTTCTAAGACGTAAGACACTCAGGCATTCACAGGCATTCAAAGGCAGGTGGAGATAAAAACCTCCCGTCGGTGCAAAAATTAATTTCACAACCAAATTCATGATTATGAACAAAACCTAGATCTAATTCTTGTCTTCAAGTCTGACTCGGAGTCAGAGCTGATACATAGGTAAATTCTCAAGTGTTGAATTCTAAATTTAGAATGAAATAACGTACATGTGAAATGAGAGTCACGGTATCTGGAGATACTGTAAGAATTCTTGTGTCCCTGTTTCTTGTGCCCCTATTCTCTCTTCTATTTCCCCTGCATCCTATGTGAGGGGCTAAGGACTTTTCCCCTCAACAGGTGATTTTATTCGAGAAGAGCTTGAAATGGTTGATTCATCACTTATTGTAGTGCAGGGGCTTAAGGTACTTGGTGGTGGAAGGCCTGGAAGGTTATGAATTTTCTGATTTCTTTGGCTGTTTACACAGATCACTGCCCTAGTGTTTTTAAGGAGTCTCTGGCTCCAAGTGGGGTAAGAAGAGTGGGATTGGGTTGACATATGCAATTCCCCTCGAGTAAAATGGTGTTTGATTGATTCTTGACTCTTGACTGATAACTAGACGGACATCTTCTATTTCATGAAAAGGTTGTTATGAGTTCGACCTGGTTACTCTTCTATTGTGACAATGTAGTTAGCAAAGAGAGATATTTTGATCAGTTCTTGGAACCAGGCAACAGCTGCAGCGTAGCAACGGTTCCCTTCCCTTCAGATTCACTGAATGATGTGTTGTATTTTATACTCTATTTGAAGTGGTCTTTAGATTTCTCTACTCTTATAATCCAGTTATTTATCTGCTTTAATATTTGATTGTCAGTGGAAAAGCTGCTTTCGGGATGATGAAAGATATTCGTGAACATCCTGAAAGTTGGGAAGGCAAGAGGATACTGTTTATTCATACAGGAGGACTACTTGGGCTGTTTGACAAGACGAGCCAGTTGGAAGCTATGGTTGGTGACTGGAGACAAATGGATCTCCATGAGTCCGTACCTCGACAAGATGGCATAGGAAAGATGTTTTGAACATACATTGTTATTATTCGTGCATTTACTGTTACTATACTTGTATTGTATTTGTGCTCTTCTACTTTTGCTTTGAGAATAGATGTACCGTTGTACATTTAGATTGAGCAAAAACTTGAGTTTGTCTTAGCTGGCTTATATAGTAAACACTTTGCACTACTAGGTATGATGACGCACAAGGTTGAGGCAATCAGAAGAGGAGTCTGTTTTTGAAATAATGCTTACAAATAAAAGATTAATCAATTTGGGTCGGATTGAAAAACATATATCAAAATGGTGTCCACGTAGGTTCGTTTTTCCCGAACTTGTACACAGGCAAACACGTCATACGTATTGGCGTGTTTCAAACACAAAACACGCCATACGTAATGGCGTGTTTAATTGTTTACATTTTGTGCATTTTACAGAAGCTTCTGTAACTGGGAAACAGAAGACAAGCCATACGTAATGGCGTGTTTCTGGTAACAAACACGCCACTCCTAATGGCGTGTTTCACCAGTTTTATTTTTTGTCCAAGGCAGAAGTCGCTGTAACTGGGAAAGGGAAGACACGCCATTACGTATGGCGTGTTTCCTTCTGTACACACGCCAATACGTATGGCGTGTCTTTGCAGTTTCATTTTTTTTTAAAAGAACAGAATCGTTTCAAGGGGTCAGAATCATTTAAAAGAACAAGCAAACCCAACAACGCAAACTCAAGGACGCAAATTGGGAGAAAGCTATTGTCTATATAAATAACGAAAATGTCAATTACATTATCCGCACAAGGGGTTAGGTTAAAAACAAAGTTTACCATCTAAAATGTCAACTACATAAGCCGTCTAAACTATTACATGAACATTAAAGCTTCTTCAAGTCTTCTTCTTCCCTCGGCGAGTGAAATAGCGGTGCCCTTGTGAAGGTTCCGGAGTTCCTTGCTCTTGTTCTTGTTCATTGATAGGTGGCATGGAAGTAGGAGGTCGTCGCCGAGAGTATTGTCTCAATTGAGACTGTGCAATTGTCTTCATCATTCATTGGGTTGACCGTCTCTTGACCCCTATTTGCACCTTCTTGGCTTTGACCTTCGGTTTGTTGAAGAAGATGTTAGTAGCCTACATGTTCAAGAGATTGAGAGGAGAAGTCCCTTATGTTAGACACCATGGAGCGGAAATGAGGGGGCACCTCAAGAGGCATGTGTTGAAGCTCCCTATCACATGTTGAGTGCATATTTGCAAAGCCATGAGCCTACAAAATATAGCAAATTTTCACAAATCACAATTTATTGAACAAACTTAGTTAGATAAGTAATAGACATGTCATATAAGTATACTTACAAGATATTGAGTGGCTGCAAATGGTGCTTGATAACTTGCTTGATAACTTGGTTGTTGGTTGAAAGGGTTAAGGCAAATAATAGCACGTTCCCGGTACCAAACCATGTAAGGGTCGACATAGCTCATTTCACTACCATCATCCACACCACGGAACCTAAATATGCTCCTCCTAACCCACATGGCTATATAAGCGGAATGCTTTTCCATCCAATTCCTTGTAAGAGCACCTCTTTTGTCAACCTTGTGCAATCTAGGTTCCGTATTACAAGGGTCGGGTATCTCTTGCCTCAACCCAAATTGCCTAGCTACCCTATTTGGAAAATGCCACTCTACAATATCGAAGCATATCATAGGCGCCACCACAAGCCAATCATCCATGTCATCTTTACAAAAGTTAGGCAAAAAAGATAAGATCTCTTGGGTGTAAGGTTGCCATGTAAAGTGCTCCTTTTTCATTGTATCTAAAGCATCCCTATACCCAACTAGAGTGGTTATGCTTTCGGGTCTCTTACGATTAATGCTTACCCATCTACGACCCAATGCATCAATCCTTACTATATGTTGAGTACCTAATGGGTTTGGGGATTGAGGATCATAACTAGGACCCGAGATTTTAGGTCGGCCAATTGACATCCGCTCCCATGCCCACAATTGCAAGAGGATAAGGGGACCTCCAATGTCTTTTGACTTGGTGTGACTTGCTCTACATAAGTTTCGATACAAAGTAGCAAGTACGGCACTTCCCCAAGAGTAATTATCTATGTTGGTCAAATCCCTCAACAAAGGCAAATAGACAACTTGGATGTCATTCCCACTCTTATCCGGGAACATGATGGTTGCCATTAAAATAAGCAAATAAGCCCTTACATATTGATGTAAAACTTCCTCATTTGCATCTTTCGGAAGACCACTAAAGTTATTCAACAACCAACCTATCCTTAAGGAAGCCCCTTTAAGGTCACCACCACCCGGTGTTTTACCCAAGAGCTCAGTTATCAATGATGACCAATTGTAAGAGGTTGTACCACTCACAATATCCCCTCGAATTCTAAGCCCCAACAACACTTGGACATCTTGTAAGGTCACGGTAGCCTCACCAATAGTCAAGTGAAATGAATGAGTTTCCGGCCTCCATCTCTCAACCAAAGCACTTATTAAATCCACATTAAACTTGACACCAACTATCCTATGAATAAAGAAAAATTGTGACCCCCTAATGAAATCTACTACACGATTACTTACCAAAAACCCCTTGTGCGAAACTAGGTGTGATCTACATCGGAGGGGACCTATTTCCCCGCCTTCCAATATTGCTTTGCTCCGGTGGTCCTCTTGTTGTGTGAGAAGTTCCGAGTTGACCGGGACTTGGTTGTGAGGTTGTTCCATTAGTCCTACACATTTAAAAGAGTTGTTAGACAATTAAAATTAACATGTTAGAAATGAATGGACAATAAATAACAATAGAAATGAACAAAAAAATTAAAATATATGAATGGACAAAAAAATATATTTATAAAAAGAAACAATTGAGAGAAAATATTAATACCCTTGTGAATTGTTAACTCTTCGGCTACAAGTTTTTTTATTGTGGCCTAAACCACGACACAAACTACATGACACCTTGCTCTTACTCTTCTCATCCATTTCATTAAGAAATCTTTTACTCCTCCTTCTACCATTTCCCCTTCTTTTGAGCTCATCACAAACAATTTTAGGCCCATTGTAAGGACCCCAATAAGCCTCATCTTTCAATGGGTGAAACTTAGAAGCATATGAAGCTAAGTGTTCTCCGGTGGTATAGTTGATGTCCGCATATTATGTTGCATTTAAGCTCTTTTTTTTACACACCGCATACACATGTGAATAAGGTAACTTGTATGTTTGAAACTTGTTACAAGTACATGTCCTCTTGGCTAAATCAACCGTGTGCAAATGGTTGCCAT
Source organism: Silene uniflora (assembly GCA_018983105.1). Lineage (NCBI taxonomy): Eukaryota > Viridiplantae > Streptophyta > Magnoliopsida > Caryophyllales > Caryophyllaceae > Silene > Silene uniflora. The sequence goes on along the minus strand of JAGPOY010004170.1, from coordinate 3,146 downwards.
GTGCTAAGGGCCTTGAACCTCTACGTGTTGTCACTTGATACACCCCGGCAAGATGATCAAAAGCTATAACCTTATGGTATGCTCCTTTTTTGCAATTTTCCTCCAACACCTTTGTGATTTTCGTAGTATAATGAAGCCCTTGATTTAATCTTGCCCTTGCCA
>JAGPOY010004169.1:11757-23999 GCA_018983105.1 Silene uniflora | reverse complement strand
TGTTTTTTTTCATGATATTTTTACCCTCATCAAATTGATTTACAATAAGTTTCCTTTTATAATCTGCATGTAATCTATTTTCTAATTATTTTTTATCCTCGATTTTTATTTAAACCATGTTTTTGTTCTATAATCTGCATGTAATATATGGACAATTATGTAACACAATTGTATAATGTATGGTTTTGTGGTCATTAAATAAAAGTAGGTGTTGGAGTGTAATTAATTGGGTTGATGAACATGGGTGGGGTTGCTTATGAGAAAAAAAAAAAATTAACTTTTCAATTCCTTAAAATCAGGAACCAATGAGAGCTCTCTAAATGCTTGAGCTTTTATAGATAGGGGATTTTGAGTGCGGTATAACCCTATTTATGTCGAGGTTTTTGTCTCATTTCCTTTAATTTACTATAATTCTCTCTTTCTCTCAACCAATGAAATGTTAACATATGATTTATATACAAAGAACAAGATAGAAAGAGTGAATAAATGTTTTTAATATTATTAAAAGATAAACTAGATAGTAAAATAAACAAAAAAAAAGTGTAGATTATTAACTGAAATATTATAAATTATTAATTGGAATAAAGAATTACAGATTAAATTCAAAAATAAATAAATACCACTCCCATCTTATTCCCACTCTCACCCCAGCTTAAACAAGAAGGACAAAAACGTAAACTTGCACACTAATCTATCCACTAATTTGACTAACACTACTCAAACACAAATGACATCCTCATTTGACCAACACTACTCACTTTTTTAACCCACTAATTCCCCATTTTACCCTTACAAAACCCTCCATTTCCAGATACACCATCATCCACTATCTACTTTACCAAGGACAAAACCGTCATTTCACTCTAACATCACCGGAATATTCGACAAACACTAAACTCATTGCCCTTTTCCCGAAAACTATAAATACTCCTCTTTCTATTCCCCCCTTTTTACTTACCCTAGACGCCTCCATTTCCCACCTCATTTCAATTTTTCCCCATTTTATTCGTTAATTCTCTCTCCTAGGGTTCTTAATTTATTCGATTATGTGTTAATTTGTCCGATCTATTGTTTCCGATGATTTTCTAGGGTTTTTCTGCGGTTTTTTTGGATGATTTCTTGATGGGGTCTCAGGTGGTGGTAGTCGGAGCTAGGGTTTGTGATGATGATGGTGATGTTCGTCAATCCGACGCCGTTTTAGGGTTTTCTGGTGCTAAAGTTGATGACTTTAGCTCATTTGTTAGCAATAGAGGTAATTACATTTCTATATTTATTATTTATTTAATTAAGCTATGAACTTGTGATTTACTTCTATTAATTATTTTGTGTTTGAATTTGTCGTTTGATGTTTATTAATATGAAGAGATAAAAAAATGAAATTGAAAAAAAAAATGAGAATGATGAATTTAATTGTATATTATTTCTGGAGGATAAGCTAGTTTTGTTAATGGCGGCGAAAGATGGAATTTTTACATTTAGATTAAGAAGGGAAATAATATAATTGGTTAGGTTGCGTCGACCCGACTCCCTTATCATGCAATTTGCGAGAGCCCTTGAGGTTAAATATGTCCAGGCAAGTGCATGTCTGGTCTGATGAGTTTTGATGCTCTTGAATTGTGGATGATTTGGTAATCTATCATTTCGGTATAATGTTCACGGTCCAATTAGTACCCTTTTTCTACTGAGTAATCTGGGTAGTATTACTGTATAATGTTATTTTCTCAGGTTTTTTGGAATTGATGTAAGATAGCAAATTTGACCTGTATTTGTAAAATGTGCAGGTACCTGCACCGCGTCAGGGTCACTGTCATGGACGAAGAAACAAGATACCGAGTTACATAGGAGTAATTATTTAGTATCTAGGTCCATTACAGAAGATTCATCCCGGGTTTTGGATCATGGGCTGGCAAATGGTTCTGTTGCATTGATTACTGGGTCAGAAGGGAATCAAGCTCAAAGAAGGATTGGAAAGGTTCCAAGAAATGGTAGTGGAACATTTAAAAAGCCGAGAATGTCTCAAGCAGATAACATATTGCCTCTAGCTGAAAATGATGATGCAAAGATGGAAGTGGATATTCTCGGGACACATTTTGTGAATAACTCAAATACAGGTAGATTATCTTTGGCGTTTATGATTTATATTTTTTTTTTTTGTGGCTAATAGTGGTGAAAGCCCTACAAATAACTAGTAATTTTCTTCCGGTCAGAACATCATGATGCACAAAGTTGCTTTGGGTGGAAACTGTTCTATTTTTACTGTTAATTTCCATGGCCTGTGCATACTTGCTCTTCGTTCTCATGGAAATATTTTCCTGCGTACAAATCTTTCTAAGATAAGATTGATAATTATGCATCTTTAAGTTTGATAATTATGCATCTTTAAGATTGATAATTATGCATCTTTAAGTTTGTGAATCTGGTCTTGAAATGCAATTATAAGTACTCCATGCTTGTAGCATATGAGGTTTAGAAGTGCAAGTTTGGCAATGCCAACCAGCTTGCTATTGTTTTTCTAAAGTTCTGATGGTGACTGACCAAGTGACCATGACAGTGATTTCTCGTGTGGTTTTAATGATTTTTTTTTTTTTAAACTTTCGAAGTATCATGGTTGAATCATACTTTGCTTTATGCTTGCTGTAGACAAAACGCAGGTAGTGAAACAAAGGAATAATATAAATGGAAAACGAGCTGATAGAAGGAATTCAAAAGTTCTAATGAAGGCAAAATTTGACTCCTTTTCGCCAAAAGCTGGAATGTCCAGTTTCAGCCCAGCGGCAGGAGGGAACTACGCTTTTGGTACGGAGCTGGTATCTTTTTGTTTTCATAAGATTGATAGATACATTTTCTTTGATTGGGGCTTTGGATCTTGCTACACCTCGCACTCCATAGAGTCATTAATGACTTTTTTATCATGGTGTCTGTTACTAGGAAAACATCAACCTTGTAATCTCAGTTTCTAGTGTCTTGAACTTCAATGTTTTGTGTTTATCCATTGCATGTTTTATTAGAGAAATATGAGTTCTCTTTTACACAAGTCAAATTTTAGTGTTTAAGGTGGAGCGATATCTACGACATCCAGAAGATTCTACTACATTTATTTCTTCAGTTATCCAGTGGTTTCATTCATCAAGGGATATTTAAGCTTGATGCTCTCAATATTTGTTTGCAGGAATGTATGGTTTGAAGCCTGATGTACATGATGTTACAAAACTTATGGTGGATATCTCCTTAGATGAACTCCTTGATGGAACCTATCAGTGTCCTACTATAGGCAAAGATGAGCAAACGAGCACACCTAGTTTGAATAACAATGTTCTTGAATCAGTAAGGAAAGTTTTTTCCCTCATGCGGCCGCAAGGTCTGCAACAGGACAAACAAACTGAAGAGTTGGATATTCAAGCTATTAAGAAAACCCCTTCATCGTCATCACCTTCTAGCAATAGTGTGGAAAATGTGTCTGATGGTGATGGAAATACTACGGACGGATTATCTAAATGTAACAAGGTTTGTTTTTAATCCTTTTTTAGTAAGGATAACAAACATAACATCAGCTTCTACGAAAAAAGTATTTTAAGATGATAATATTAGCATCCTCAAACACATTTTACCTCCATTTTTTTTTTCCTTGAACGAAAAGAAATTCAGCCTTGTTTATCTTGCAAAAGCCAAGTTTCTGTCTCATCGCTGTATCCAGAGGATTTTCTCTTAGCTGTTACCACAAATAGGTAATTGAGATATGAAAATGAGTTTCTGTAACAGAAATTTGTGTTCTTTCTGTTTGTGTGGGAATGGGCATTTTTGAGAAGACTAATGTTTTTCTTAATCCTGGGTTGGTTCATTTTGGGTGGTTGACACTCCTATGTATTTTCATAATATAGGAAACGGCCAAAATTGTTTGGTAATTTAGGAAGTATAATTTCCATGAACTTGCTCCATTCTAGAGGATGTAGGAAGTTAGGAACTTCCAAGGAATTTTACCTCTTGCTTGATGGCCAACCGAAAATTTTAGAATCAACCTCCAACAATCACACGTAACATGCGTACCTCTGCTGTATTTTTGTATTTTAGGCATTTGCTTACGTACCTTTCATTCTTTACAACCATCCCTGTAGGTGGCACGCCTAACATTACTACAATGCCTCAAAGTCCCAAACATTTGTAACTAGAGTGGGTAAGGGGTCGGAGTATGCAGTCTTACCTTGTTGTGGTGTAAAGCATATAAGCTCTTTTCTGTGACCGCTAGTGAAAATCGTGGCAACTAACATTGTAAATGTTTATGAGAGATAAAATGCACCTAAGACTATCAGGATCCATGTTACTCCTAGTCTTCATGATTTCTTGCGTACTCGTGCGTGTATGACACTCACACTTGGGACATCACATCATACTCGGACACTTCATTTTAGCCCAATTGGATATTTTAGACTCATAGCCGAGTTTGACAACTGGATATATATATATATATATGTGTGTTATTTCTAAACGACTTTGAGCAACATAGACTGCAATACAAATTGCCTTTTAGTTGGCCAAGCTGCAAACACCTGTGTGAATAACTTTCTTTTGTTTTTTTCCCTCAGAGTTTGGACTGCTGTGTAAAGGGTGCAGCTTCCATTGATTTATGTGACAGTCCTTTATATCAACCTAGAGAAGTCCTGGAGAGGTTGTTACTTCCTCCACCAAAAGACTTGGAATCCTTGTTGCAGGATGCAGTGAAGCCAGCTACATCCATGAAGCTCCCCGATTCACGTTCGAGCAAACAATTATCTCATCGATTAAACTTCCCACCATTTCCTTGGTCCCAGAATTTTAATGGCCACTATAAATCTAATAATGATGCCCAGAAAACTTCCAATAAAAGCACTTGTTCTGGTAGATGGGTTAAAATTAGCAGTACCACCAGTTTCATTGGAGGGAGCGCAAAGGGTTTTGTGGGCTTGGAGTCACTCACTTATGATGATAGTCTTGTTCCAACAGGACAGCTAAAATATAGTCTTCCTGAAGTTGGGAAGTCTTCAACCACATTTACTAGTCTGCAGGATGTATCTCCAGCTCCATGTCCCGGAAATTCTCAGCCACCCCTTGGTGAGCGACCCCAGTTTCTTTTTTCTCCTTTGTTTTGAAAGATGGACATCATGTTTATAATTTGGAGAACTCCGCATTTCATAATGAAGTTATTCCCGTGACAGTCGGTCTCATATTAATAAAATTTGAGTTTTAATTGAAAAGCCTACTTATATGATAAACCACAAGAAAATGACAAAAAGCAAAACATAAAACTAAAAGATACTGCATAATTACCTCAATAAATGAGTCGTTCTCACGTTTATCTCATCATTAGACTGATTAGAGTTTTGCGTATGATAATTTGTTGTTCATTAATGAATAGTATGCGGCTTATTTCCAAGTATAAATTTTGAAATGTTGGTCTCAATGAATGTTTTGTTAGAAGCGAGTTTGCCACACAATTTTAGTGCCATCGTTCTCCTATATGTACTCCTTGTGTTGTTTACAACCCTAAACGCTTGTCTGTTTGGTGTACTTGCTGACAGCTATGAATTCTCCCAAAGTACTGGCAGCTGCTCGGACCCTTTGTGACATGGCAACCCCTTCCACAAAACATAAGTTTAGTGGAACTCTGAAATGGCCAAAACAAGCATCTCAGAAAGCCATTAAAGCTCGCAAGTCCAGATTGGATGAAATACCCGAGGAAGGGTTTCTGGCGCCAAAGACGGAAACAGTTCTTGATCATGTAATAAAAACTGTTGAGTATGGATCCTCTTCTAAGAAACCCAAAATCTCTCTGGTTGATCGGAGGGAAGATTATAGTCACGTCCAAGCAGTGATTGGACTAAGTTCGGTGTCAGCTCCTAGATCGAAGTCATCAAACAGGTCATCTCCTAGCTCCCTTTCTCGGGATTTCAGCTTTGTAAAATCATCGTTTAGGGTTCCTCCACCTCCAAGAGTTTTGGATAGGAGTAGTCAGAACCCACAAAAAATAAGGAAAATCACGCCAGTGGATTGGAATAGGACGAGAAGCTAGCTGATATGAATATGGCAACTTTAGTACAAGAAGCTCCTATGTTTTTGTTTTATGTTGACCAAGCGTATCCCCTACAACTGTAGGAGCAATCTCCATCTGCTATGTGCCTATATATTGGGAAGACATATCGTGGAGTTAGCATCGATACTGAAAAAGAAACGTAACGGGATGCAGGAGACGTTAGGTTGTACATATTGTGTAAGTTGTGTGAATCTCGGGATTCATTATGTGGTTCTCCTTCTCTAAGTGAGACCCAATTTTAAGTGTTGTAACGTTGTAAGACAGATGTAGAGGTATACCTTTCTCCGGGGATATTCCTCGCCTTGTACAGTGCATTCCATGAGGCAAATCAGGCAATTGAAATTTCAGTTTCCTCTTCTCATTCTTTTTAACGCAATTGGAATTCCAGTTCCCTCTTTTCACAAACAATTGTTAATGGGTCTCACAGCAAAAACTCGGCCCATTATGCTGTAGGAAATCGGCTAGAAAATTACTTTGATTCTTACAGTATTTATACTCGGGATTTCATTTTGACAATTTGATACAGAGAAAATAAAATTGTATGTCAGAGGCTTGTATAGTGTACTGTTAAGGAACCAATGACATGCTATGACCATCCTTCTATCATTTGAGTTTCGTCGAAATTCAGCAGCCATTAACAAGCATCAGTGACACTCATGACCGTACTAGACGATCTCTGAACACTGGCTGATAAGATGATCGAGTACTAATAAACCTAAATTCAATACCGAATTTAAGTAATAGTACTCCTAACCTAAATTCAAAACCGAATATAATATCCAATTTACACCAAAAAGAATACTCCCTTTTTTTTCACTTACTGCTATATTTGAGTATTTCCATGTTAAATTTTTTCATGTCCCCTGGTGTCACGGTCCGGTACTTTTGCCGGATCGTGGTGCGCACCCTTGCCCGACTCTAGGGCAAGAATGCAAGCAACAAGGGTCTTCGTACTAGTGAGGGATCGCCCACTAGCACGATACTCGGGTCTCGGGGTGTGTGTTGGGAATCCTAGTCACGATTATCAACGTCCGGCACACGAAAGCAATAATAGTAAGCAGTACGATTATTGAAAGCAAGAGCAAAGCAACAACAAGCTCAAGGATGAGAAGCGGTATTTGATTGACTAGCACCTCTTAAAGAGGAAAATTTGATATTTCCTGTCTGGTAGCAGGAAACATTGAGTGTGCACAATAACGATACGTTTTCTAAAGGCCTAAAAACATAACCTAAACTAAAAACGAGACTCCAAGATTCGACAAGCAGGAAGTAGTCTTGGAGTAGTAAATGAAACTACAAACAGAAATGAAATTACATAAGTGCAAGAAAGAAATCTAAGGGCTCGAAGTGGAAGGACCGCGCGCGCAATTTTCTGGGATTATGGCGGGTCCTTACATTCTCCCCCACTTAATCTGTTGCCGTCCTCGGCAACACTTTATTCTTCAGTTCAGCTCCAGCGAGACTCCCTCGTTGAGTGGAGGTGGTCCCGGTCGTCTTTGAGGTAGGCTTGCTTGTGGCTTCAACTCCCTCGTTCAGTGAAGGTGGTTGATCTTTACTCAGCTACAATGCTAGGTCGCTTGTTCCTTCAAGAAGAACCCGGATCTTCTTGGCAGATAGTCTCCCAAACATCATTTCTTCCACATTGATCTCTCGGCAATGATGAGTTTGGAAAGTCCATGCCTTCGTCTCTTGGGAAGAAACTTCACGAGCACTTTCCGGAGCATTAGTCCACTGCCGCTTCAACTTATCTACGACCATATTGGTACCTGTAGTCACAGACAAGTTAGTTCTCCAGGACGTCGAATCATCATTTCGGCGCGGCCCCCTGATGGTACGAGGCCTTATCATCTGGGTCCACTGACCCTCATAGCAGGACGTCGAGTCCATACTTCGACGCGGCCCCCTGATGGTATGAGGCCTTCTCATTTGGGTCCACTGACCCTCACAACAGGACGTCGAATTAGTACTTCGACGCGGCCCTCTAATGTCACAAGGCCTTCTTCCTTGGGTCTTTCGACCCGAACTGTCTACCTCTTCCTGAGTCGGCAGACACTCGTTCTCTCTCCCAGGCCACTTTGCAGCATATTTAGCTTGGGTTTTATTTGCCCTCGGTTTTGTCGAACCCTTAGGCGTTCTCAAAGTTGGTACCTCTCGTCTCGGCGCTGGGATCACCCTCATGGCCGATATTCGAGCTCTCCCCGTGTCTTCGTCTCCGTCCATTGTCTTCACTACGAAAAACTCCATTAGCAGCATCGACCCGTCACTCGGCTTCAATACCACCAATGCTCTCTAGAAGAACTTCATCCCGAGTACTAACTTGAAGTCATCCAACGGAACGGTGGTGAAGTCGAGCTCCCCGGCCCACTCACCCACTTGAACCGCGACCTTCTTAGCCACTCCTTGGATGCGTCTCATTTTCCCATTGACCGGCTTCAGGCAGCTATTAGCATCCCCTAAAACTAGCCCCAACCGATCAGCTTCCTCTTTAGTCACGAAGTTGTGGGAGGCGCCCGAGTCGATCATGGCTCGTGCTTGCTTCCCATTCACCATCAAGTCCACATACATGAGCCCGGTGGATTTCTTAGTGCGGGGATCTTTGTACTTCCCCATCGCACTTATCCTTTGAAGTGAGCCCATCCGTGGTTGGTCTTCCTCATCGCTCGACTCTTCTTCATTCTCTTGGTGATAGTCGGCCAACGCCCCATCAAGACGCTCTTGAGCCCCCTTTGGCATGTTTTGTAACATCGCGTTAAACTCCGCCTTGTTGGGACACTCGGACATCTTGTGAGGACCCTTGCACACAAAACACGCAAACGGCTTCTTTGTTGTGGACGCGGTCGAGTTCCCCACCTTAGAAGATGAGCTCGTGAACGAGTTTGCGTTGTTCGTCGATTGAGATTGACTTCCTTGTGAACGAAACCGGTTGTTCCCAACTGAAGTCGAACTCGTCTGCGACTTCTTTCCATTAGCCCCATATTGTGGCGTACCAGTACTCTCTACTGGTGCCCCCTCTCGAGGTACTTTCCGCTCCCCGTGGAAGTCGAGAAGTCGCTCTGCAGCCGATACGGCCGAAGATAAGGTCTTGGGGTTTTGCCTCATTACCTCTTGTTGAGCCCACCTCTTCAATCCGTTGATGAACTCGAATGTCCTATCCGTCTCGGTCATGTCGGTAATCTCGAGCATGCACGCTGTGAATTCGCTCACATAATCTCTGATTGATTTGGTGTGCTTGATTTCCTTCAACTTCCTCCGAGCAATAAACTCGGTGTTCTCGGGGTAGAAGTGATCTTTCAAGATCCTCTTGAAGTCGGCCCACGATGTTACCGTAATCGCGCTGGCTTGGATTTCCTTGTATCTAGCTCTCCACCACATCTTGGCATCACCCACCAAGTACATACTCGCGGCATCGAGTTGCTCTTCTTTGTCGAACCCACTTACTCGGAAGTATTGCTCCATATCGAAGATAAAGTTATCGACCGCTTTTGAGTCCCTCGCCCCATCGTACTTTTGGGGTGGGGGCGCCTTCGCCTTGCGGACCCCCAAAGATTTCCCGTCATTGGCCACAACTTTCATGAGTGTGGCACAAGTGTTCTCTAACTCCTCAATCTTTCGATGGAGATGAGCAATTTCCTCCTCTCGATTGTCGGGGATTGCATCGGCGATCGCTTGGATCCGGGTATCCATCTCGACCATGGCCGGCTCGTAGCCACTAACCGTCTTTTCCAACTCCTCGAGGCTCTCCCCCATTCGGATCACGATGCCCTCGAGTTTCGGAAGTCTACTGTCGAATGCATCCTCTAAGAATCCCACTCGTTCCTCCATACTTTTGCCCATTTTCTCGATTACGATGAACAAATGCGGCTCGAAGAAACCTGTCCGAATACCGGGCTCTGATACCAAATGTCACGGTCCGGTACTTTTACCGGATCGTGGTGCGCACCCTTGCCCGACTCTAAGGCAAGAATGCAAGCAACAAGGGTCTTCGTACTAGTGAGGGATCACCCACTAGCACGATACTCGGGTCTCGGGGTGTGTGTCGGGAATCCTAGTCACGATTATCAACGTCCGGCACACGAAAGCAATAATAGTAAGCAATACGATTATTGAAAGTAAGAGCAAAGCAACAACAAACTCAAGGATGAGAAGCGGTATTTGATCGACTAGCACCTCTCAAAGAGGGAAATTTGATATTTCCTGTCTGGTAGCAGGAAACATTGAGTGTGCACAATAACGATACGTTTTCTAAAGGCCTAAAAACATAACCTAAACTAAAAACGAGACTCCAAGATTCGACACGCAGGAAGTAGTCTTGGAGTAGTAATTGAAACTACAAACAGAAATGAAATTATATAAGTGCAAGAAAGAAATCTAAGGGCTCGAAGTGGAAGGACCGCGCGCGCAATTTTCTGGGATTATGGCGGGTCCTTACACCTGGCATGTACCAAGCCTCTCAAGCTATCTTTTTCTTACTCTAGCAACAAATATTGTTTCGTTGTCAAAGAGTGATATCATGCCATTTGTTGGAAGGCCAGACATGGGATCTTATAATGCTCAAAGTTCATCCAAAATAATAAATAAATTATTTAGGGTTTTTCTCATATGTACCGCCTTACTTTTCACTTTTCCCAACTGTACCCTCGCGTATCACAGATTACTAATTGTACCCCTAAGCTTAGCTAATTGTTCCCAACCGTGGCTAATCTCCCATAAACCGTCAAATGTTGGTGTTAAGTGCCAACATGGCACACTTAAATTGCCAACATGGCATAAACACATCCTCACCTCTCCTTGACTCCCCCACACTCGGGTCAACCATTCTCCACCGCCGATGTCCCCTCACCCACTGGCCCCACCACGGCTATCGCCTTTACTACCGAACCCGACCCTGCCACCATAACCCACACACCGTGACCACTAAACACTGGCCCCATTCATTTGCGTGTGCCATGGGGTAGTTGTAATGAAGATAATCCAAATTCCTAAAAATGCTCAAAGTTTATCCAAAATAATAAATAAATTATTTATTTGCGTGTGTATTTAAATATACTATAAATATACAAAATTATACATATTCAGCTGTTCGTTAACTCTACTAAAAATTAACTTAGGTGATCTAAGCCATTAACAAAAACTTTAATAATTAATAATTTTATCCCGTTTATTTGTTTAGCTTTATTTTTAGCTTAATAAGATTAAGAGAAGAGGAGCTGAGATGATCATTTATCAGTATAATATGGATATAATCAAATTACTTATAAAAGGATTCACATAAATAAAATAAAAATAAACAATTAAATAAAGTATCTAAAAATAAAATACTGCTAAATAAACAACCAGAGTAAACTAAGGCCTCGTTTGGTTGTCTCCATAAAAATGGGGGAATTGGAAAATCCCATGATTTGGAAAAATGGAGGATGAACGGTTGCCCCAAAATCATGGGATTTTCTTTTACCCATGAATTTCCAACTCCTCCAAAATGGAGGAGTTTAATTACCTAGCCCCCCCTAGGTAATTGGAAACTCCCGTGTCAATTCAACTCTTGCATGTCAACCAAAAGAATTTTCGGCAATTCACGTGAATTGGCCAATTCATGTGTTTTGTAAATTCATGGGAAATTAATTCCCGTATGACAACCAAACGAGGCCTAAGCTTATTAAATTTTTTATCCCCTGAAAACAAGCATATGGAGTTGTTATGCGCGCATTGGGGCGTTATCATATTGCGGAATGCGGATGAAAGATGTGTTTTTGTCTGCCATGAGTATATACTATAGATTGTACTTTATAGATCAGTTGATGTTGCTTCAGACGAGTCATTTTAATCTGAAACAATAAATTAAAATTTTGTAACCATTTTTATGTGATTACGGATTACCATTGAAAAACAAATTATCATTAGTTGTAACAGTGACTATACTTTTGTGATTGCATTTATCATAAACACAAATTCTCATTTGTGACGGCACTATCCGTCACAAGCTTGTGACGGGTCGAATAGGTACCATATTAGTGTGAAATGGGGCGGATGATAACCATATAGATCTGTCAACTTGTGAGTGGTCACTATTTTAATATGTATTGTAACCATATTACATTTGCAAGAAAATTGAAAACATTTAAGTTCAAATTAGTCACAAATTACACATTTTTCAAATACACAACTTATCACTATTTTAATA
>JAGPOY010004169.1:0-10532 GCA_018983105.1 Silene uniflora | reverse complement strand
TTTATTTTGATATTACATTTCGTCTTAAAAAAAAAATGACTGATATTTTTATCAAATTTATTAACAAAAAAATTTATAAGCAAATTTTAGGTTATTTTTAAAAAATTATTTGGATATCGGTCGGGTCGGGTTACAGGTCGGTTCGGGTCAAGTTGGATTTGGGGTGAATCGGGTTACAGGTCGGTTCGGGTCGAGTCACAAGTCGGTTCGGGTCATATCATTTCGGGTTACATCGGTTTAACGTTAACCTTTGGGTCGGTTCAGGTCGGTTTCGGTTCAACAAATTTTCGGGTTCTATCGGGTCGGTTCTCGGATAATTCAGGTCGGTTTTTCGGGTCGGGTCAGCTTTTGCCAGCTCTACCACCCATCACCACCAACCCCTCCCCGAACCACCAACTATCACCTCCTCACGCCATTATTTCGGTTGTCGGATGTCACAACTACAACACCCACTACAACCATCACTGTCGTCGACCCCTTCCTCGGCTCCTCACGCCAAAAACACCCTCATCCCTACTAGCACTCCACCCGATGACCCGACCCCGACCACCCCAACCCTCATCCAACGGTTTTGGAGGTAGGGCTGGTGTTTCCCCACTCGGGCAATCCCGACGACCTCACTTAACCACTCAGACAATCCCGGCGTGCTACCCCAACCACGTTGACGCCGGCTAGTGTTAGATCTGGAACGCAAGATCGGAAATGAGGCTTCAAACAAAATTAAAGAGAAAAGACTCGCCGGCGGTTCTGGTCGTCCAGTGGTGAGGTCGCTAGAGGTTACCCGGTTGTCGCTCTGGCGTCTGAACCGCTATGTAGATGGGAAACATGTTATAATCGGGATTCAATTAAGAGTGCAAGTGGTTGACCGTGGCGACTAGGCTGGTCGCTGAAAACAAGCTATTGTTGTTAGTGTTGTCGGCAGTGGTGGGTGTTCGCCGGAGTTCAAGTATTTGCATCAATAATTAGCCCCAAAATAAAAATTAATTAGGAGGAATGGAAGTTTACGTGTCAACGGGTGAGGGATGAGGTTTTAATGCTAACTGTGGTGGGTAATTAGTGTATATAGGGTGAGTCACCGCTTAGTCATCAGCTACAAACGCCATGTCATTGACGACTCATCTACTTAACGGTGCAAATTGACGGATTTATAATTAAAGGTCACGCTAATTATAATTAAGGGACTTCGGGGTTACCAAAAACTTTTTCTAATTTAGAGGGTCACCATGTGGGATTCGAAAAAGTTCAGGGTCACCATGTAGAATTCCCTTTATTTTTTATTTTTTATTTTTTATTTACTCCCTCTATTCTTTTTATTTTCATAAGTTTGTTTAATATACGTGATTTAGATTTTGGAGCAAAGTTGCTATTGCAATCAAGCAAAGCTGTATTGAACTGGAAAAGATTTTAGTTTTGATACTTGAATACTCCCTCCATCCCGGTCATTTGTTTACCTTTGTTTTTTGCACAAAAACCAAGGAAAGTAAGAAAATTATTAGATGACGAGTTGACAAATTGAGAGAGTGGAGGATCAAATTGTCCATCCAAGGCCTTCCTAAAATAGAAAGGTAAACAATTGACTAAGACACCAAAAAATGGAATAGGTAAAAAATGACTGGGACGGAGCATTTACTCCGTATTTAACTAGCGTGACAGCTCTTATGTTTGTAATGCATATGTTATATATCTGACCTGTGATCTAAATTTGTCCTGTGACAGTAGGGGGGTACCACACGATGGTAGGCGAAGTGTTGATACTCAACGAAGGCTTGATGCTCCGCCTAGAGTTGATACTCACCAGAGTGTTCAACGCGCAGACACATGGTCGTCTAGGAATGTGCAGCAGAAGACTACAATTGCAGATCAAGTCCAAAAAAACTTGCGCGTAGACATTAGCTCTAGCAGTGCTCCAACAAGTGCTAACACCAGTCCCATGGTTAGCCCACAAAGGATCCTTGATGGGGGTGTGTTTTCATTATATCACGAGGAGCCTAGGCGCTGGTCTGAACTAGCTAGACCTGCAGGTTTTACATACACAAGCCGGGAAGAAAGCAATGTGGTTGGTTGTGAGAGCAATGTCGTTAGGTCTCTTGGTCATCATAATTCTATGTTTCACATTCTACCAATAAAGGGCCTTAAACCATCCCGAAAGAGCAACAGTGGACCTTCATCTCCTAGACATCCTAAATTGAATATTGAGATATCTTCCTTTCATAATGACATTAATTTATTAATGAACGTCCACCCATTACCCCTTCCTCCCACCCCTGCTGTTCAGGCATCTTCTTTTCCTCTAGTCGCCCCAAAATCTGAATACTCTCCAGTGAAAAATCAATGGACTAAAGGGAAGCTCATTGGGCGTGGAACGTTTGGGAGTGTTTATGTTGCGACCAACCGGTAAGAATATTTTTGTTTTTTCTATGTTTTGGTATTAGTTTTCTACTTTATTTGCCTGAAAAATCATCTTTAAACTCTGTGACAGAGAAACAGGTGCATTGTGTGCTATGAAAGAAGTTGAGTTATGCTCTGATGATCCAAAGTCTCAAGAGTGCATGAGACAACTTGAGCAGGTAAAATCCTTTTTTGGCAAATAATGCAATTAATTTGTTGAACTTTGAATATACTTGTAGAGCAGATTGGCTCGAATCTCCTCTAGTCCTCTTATTACTTTCTATAACAACTTGATATAATTTTCGGCCAGTAACTTTCAGTAAATTAGGCAGATGCTAAACTGGCATTTATGTTGTGCAAAATGCTGACACTAGCGGACATCACCCGCCCACTAGTGGAAATAGACTAGCTGCAGTGTCTAAACTGCTAAGCCTTAAGCTCACTTTTTGCGTTGTGAAGTATCCCCCAGTCCCCCACGTTCTAACTATGAAAAACCTTACAGCTCGCCTTCTGCAGTGTCTGAACTGCTAAGCCTTACGGCTGGCATTGTGCATTGTAATTTGACATATTTGTGGAATTTGTAATGCGACTTAATGCTAATTGACTTCTGATACAGGAAATCAAAGTCCTTAGCCATCTAAAGCATCCGAACATTGTGCAGTACTATGGCAGTGAGATAGTAAGTCAACTTAAAATCCTTGATTCTGTGTTATGTTTATGTTTTCCCAATATTTGTATTGACCTGTGACTGTAATCAATACATGCAGGCAGATGACAGGTTTTACATATATTTGGAGTATGTTTACCCAGGTTCCATCAATAAGTATGTCCATGAACATTGTGGGGCTATCACAGAAGCAGTTGTCCGAAACTTCACACGTCATATTTGTTCTGGTTTAGCTTATCTGCATGGTCGAAAGACTATACATAGGTACTACCATAATTGATCCTCAAGCTCCACGCAATTCAAAAGTAGATACTCTAGATAATTTCAAAGCTTTTTTTTCTCTCTATACGTTATTCCTCGTGCTTCCATATTCAGTAGTGTCAGCACGTTCACTATTCTTTGACGCTGATTTTGATTGAATAAAACAAAATGGCATACTAAATTGTATGCCTTTTATTTTATTCTCAAGTAGCAGTCATTTGATGAAATCTACCCTATTTTCATTATCGTCCATCTTGAAATTGCCTACTTCCAAACTTCAAATAAGAAATGGGCTTCACTACTCACTGATTCTCTTAGCTATACATAACAATTGCTACTTCCAAACTGGAGTAGGGGAGTAAGGAAAGGTGCTGACTACTGAGAGATATTTGTCCGATTTTGTAGCGTCCATCTCTTTTTTATTAATAATATTTCCATTATAATTGCCTAAATGCTCGTCAACTAACTGTTTAGGGACATTAAAGGGGCAAACTTACTTGTTGATTCATCGGGAGTTGTTAAGCTGGCAGATTTTGGAATGGCAAAACATGTAAGTCGTTGGTGCGCTACTTCGCCATCTATCTTCCTTTTATTAACTTCACAATGTATGGCACAGATAGTTTTCTGATTTTGACAATGCAACACATGGGATATTTGTTATTTTTGGCATACATTATATAAGCCTCCTTGTTTCTGAAGAGAATATAAATTGGTTTTGTATCATTGATAATAATAATAATAATGAATTGCACAAGGGTTACAATAACATATATACATGTGTAGTATTGTGTACCGACATGCAATTGTAGAACTACCTTACTAAGTAATTCTTCTGCTAATATCGGCAAGGCTTTATGCAATTAGAGAAATATAAATTGGTTTTGTATCATATGATAGTTAAATGGCATTTCTTCAAGAAGATATCGACAAGGCTTTATGCAAAGGGCACAGACATGCAATTATAGAACTACTGTACTAAGTAATTCTTCTGTTAATATATCTATATTTCCTCTTTTAGCTGTTTATATCCCAGGATGAATGACCTTTTTGGCTGTCCTTATTTTTATCATTTGTTTCTGGACTATCAATCTGATACTTGTTATACCGAAAGAGTACTTTTGGTTTAAAATCAGGAATCTTATTTCCCATTATTTTTAATTTAATTTGTTGACTTATGTAGCAATGTTGCATGGGTTGGTGCTCAATTCGGTTCAGGTAATGGGGTTAAATTTGTAAAATGTTTTTGGGGTTTAAGTATAAAGCGCCAAGTCCTGGATTTAGTTCGGTGACGAACTCCGTTCCAGTACGAACACAATACAGCTCAGGATCGTCTGACCGAATTCCGGACCATGCAGCGATGTGCTGTAGCCGTGTTTTACTACTACGAGCATAACTGTCATGATATAGAGCCAAATAACTTGAATGCAATACTGTTCTCATTCAGTTCCGTTTTATTGACAGCTTACTGGACAAGCAGCTGAACTTTCTATGAAAGGGAGTCCATACTGGATGGCTCCAGAGGTATATGATGTTCTTTTCATATTATTTCATAATATGTGATTGCTTATGTAATCCTGGCTGAATTAAGATTACTTTTGATCCACAGCTCATGCAGTCTGTACTGCAGAAAGACAATCGCTCTGATCTGGCTTTGGCTGTTGATATCTGGAGTTTGGGTTGTACCGTCATTGAGATGCTAACTGGAAAGCCTCCATGGAGTGAATATGAAGGAGTAGGTATTCTAGACTCTATTTTTCTTCCTGCTGAAGTTGTTTCTACTTGTATAGACTGTCTGACCGTGTCAACACCACCTCGTGCCTCACAGGCTCTAGTAAGTAAACAGCAGGGATAAGAGAGGGTTAGATGCATGCAACATGGTTAACAAAGATGTTGTTTCAGAAGACCCGTTAATGAAAATTGTTAAAGTGCATTGACTGACGGCTACGTTGCAATAGAAAAACAAGTGCAGCGAGTTTAGCGTGTCATTTTTTTTTTTCCATCATAATCCAGAACAAAAAATAATTAGTCATTGGCTCCTTTGAAAATGGATTGCAGTGCCTCTTACATTGAAGTTCCAAGTATAATGATGGCTACTGATGTGATTTGATATTTTGAACACTGTGTAATTACTAATTCTGTATGCAGCATATTATCAGATGAACTAGGGAGCTTCTATACTTTGGATTCTGAATTTGTAGTAGGCACATTTAGGCTGGAAGCGTGAACACGTTCATATATGTGTTCATTTTATTTCGTTTCAGTCGCTCTTTTCTTTCTGCTACTATGATTTTCTGAATTCATATCTGATACATTACATACATACCAGACAAGTTTGTTTGGTGTGTGTTTCAAGGAAATTTGGTTTGAGGGAGAAATTTTCGCTAGCTAAACATAATCCTATGCCTAATGTTCTGTCAATGATACGTTGAGTTCATTTTATTTAAGGTCAGCTTTGTGATTGTAACTTTGTATGTTGTGGATAGTATATGGCAGGAATCTCGAGTACTTGCATTTAACTTAAGGAATTAGTTTCGCATGTTTATTAAGCGGTTTTTTTATCAATTGATACAGGCTGCTGCAATGTTCAAGGTCTTGAAAGAATCCCCGGCTATTCCTGAAACTCTGTCCCCTGAAGGAAAAGATTTCCTGAATTGTTGCTTTCGTCGGAATCCTGCAGACAGGCCTTCTGCTAGCAAGCTTCTGGAGCATTCCTTTTTGAAGAACTATCAGCAACTGGATGTTCCAAATTCCGGCCCTACTCTGAGTTTTACCAAACACACGGTAATTGCAAATGGAAAATTCCGACAAGTAAAGTCTTAGGGTTTGCTTGGTTTGGGACTTTGGTGTAATTATTATAGTGGTCATGAGTGCCTATGTCACTTCGACACTTCAAGTAGCCATTGTATTGCGTGTCTTACACACAACACAGGACACGTGTTCAACACGTCAAAATAAGACACAACATGACACTTAACTGAGACCATCATTCTGAATATCAACTGTCTCAAGTTAGAGCAAGAAGAGAGAAAAAAAGCAAAAGGATGCAATAAGAAAATTACCTTGAAGAATAGAGAGTAGAGAGACAAGGGGAGGCAGGCCCGGTTAAATTTTCTCATGTCTTTTGGTGTTCGGAGCATGACTGCATGAGTAGTCTAAAACCTATACAAGTGAAAGTGGCCTTAAACTTGTCGGAATTTTGTTGATTGTTTTCCCTTATGCAAACCAGATCACCAGTTTACATTAATGTAATCTTCTCTTATGCAAGCTAGATTAATTACCACATTGCCTTCTCTCATGCCTATGGTGGAGGTAGGAGGGTTGGATGTACGCAACATCTCTCCTGTGTATACTACACAAAGAGGTCGTTTCTTGTGTTTACAATACAAAGTGTTTGTTTTTGCATGATTTATACTGTAAATGGGGCTTTAAACCCACCACAATATTTGGGAAGCCTTAGTCTATCAAAATCCAGAAACAAAGAATATGGATTATTTGGCTCTATCGAAAATGGAAGGAGTTATGTCTTCAAACTCCTCCTAGAAAATGCTGCAAATACTTTTGCTGTAATTCTAGATGGAATCTCATACCTGAACTTTTATTTATCAATAGGATAAAGCACACAGTCCCAGAGACATATATCATTACAAGCTCGATACAGTGCCAATGTCCCCCAACAGATGGCCGACAAATGGAAAAGGCGGCGGCATCAGGTCAGAATTTCCTCTGTATTGGCCATGATACCTGATTTTCAGTGTCAGACTAAGAAAAACATCAAGTAATGAATTGTACTATACTTGCTCTCCAGTGATTATAGTGTGCTGCTACCTCATCCTGAAACAAACGGCACAACGAAAGGCCGTCGTCATTCACCCAGATCTATTCTGGAGCCTGTAACGAGTCTATCCCCTCCACGGTTGGGCCCTGTCCCAAAACTTGCGGTTTCACCAAATACCTCAAATGGCATGAGTTCAGGTGCCAACAGGAATGTCTTTTCTGCTAAGCTGCAGGCGTGAATCTCGTCTCGTTTAGGTATTTCTTCATTTAAGAGCTAATATCAAATTTGCGGGATTTCTTAAAATTGTAACTGGAGATTCATTTCTGCTTCTTATGATACTAACTTCATGTAACATTTATGTGCACCGTATTACGTATATAGTACTAATAACTGACATATTCTGAAGAATTCGTATTCATTTGAAGAACAGTTAGTTACTTGTTAAAAATGGCATTTCATCCTTGTAAATGTTGGTGAAACCATTCAAATTGCTTAGATGAATTTCTGTAACATAACCGCATTTCTTAATCATTTTGTTAAATTAAAAGTGAAATTATTCATTTCCGCAATAGACGATATGAACAGAAAATGGGTTTTAACAAAATCCCCTCCCACTCGGCTTGTCCGAAATGTTTTTTTGTTAGTTTAAATTCTGATGTTATATACTCCCTCCTACCCATAACTAATGTCTCATTTGCCAATTTTGTTTACCCACACAAATGTCCCATTTGACATATTTATGACTCTTCTACCCTTTGCTCTTTTCATTATTAACAACCCAACCCACTCTTACCCATTACTTTTCATTATTTAACTCACCTTTTTCTTACCCTCAAACAATACTTTTCATTATTTAACTCTATTCCTTAATTCCCGTGCCCTACCCAAATGAGACATTAGTTATGGGTAGGAGGGAATAAGTTTTAATGAGCGATTTTTTCAACGTTGTATATGACAGAACACTTCTGCTTCTCAGAATTAGTATTCAATAGTGAGATCATTGTACTAAGTATTATAGGTCTATAGCCGTCCCTCGTAAATGCTTCGAATCTCTTATGCGGGGCTAGCAGGAGCGGTCGCCCCTGCTGACGGCCGGAAATTTCAAATTTTTTAGTTAGAATTTTCCAACTTTTTTCGCGTTCCCCATACACCCTTAACAGTTCGCCCCCACTGGACGCCCCCGCTGGGATTAATTCCTCGCTCCGCCACCAAGACTTATACTCTAATACACACAATTCACAAAGGACAATCAGTATTTCAGTTTAGATGAGGATTGTGTTGTAACTTGTAAACGAAAATGGCGGCAAAGAGGATAGCGTAAATTTTGGCGGGATTTGCTTTTGTTGCCGACGTCAGCTATAGACATGTGTGACGTCATAAGTTTAAATATTTAGAATTTTCCTTTCTTTAAGAAAGTCGGTAACTTTAACATAATCATTCAAGTGTCCCAACAATTTTGTTTACTCCTATTATAATAATAGGGTTGTTTGTAAAATGATGAATTAGTTTGACAAAGGTGCACTTAGTTTTGTGGGACCCATCAAATCTTTGATAGTTTGTTTAAAAGTTTACATGCTTCCCAATTTGACTTTCTTTGGTAGACCGCGGTAGTTGTTGTGGGCTTTTCTTTCCTTTGTAATTTACTATTTTACCCCCAATACAAGGAAAGAGATGAAAATGCAAAGAAAGAACACAAATGAGAAACTTGTCAATAGCAAAGACACAAATTAGTCAGACACAGTTCCTTTTAACTGTAGTCCTTTGAGGAGTATTGAGATGAACGAGTGAATGGGTCAAATAATGATAGGATATTGAAAGTTGAAACACAATGTTTTGATTCATGAAACTTTTACGTCTATACTTGTACGAGACGGGGATCTAGAAATGGAGACGAAAATGACTTCAACTTAGAATTGACTTTAATTTTTGTCAAAACAATCGTAGTGGGACGTAGAAGATGACTAAATAGAAGATGACTTGTACGAGACGGGATCAGTTGTTCTTGTGTATGGCCCATGCTGTATAGAAGGAAGGAAGAAGGTATGGGTTTGCCCGCAAGAGGTTGATGATGCGTTTCTGATGTGGATCGGGTACCCGTTTGTGGGTGTAGAGAAGCAACTATGGGACACATTTTTTATTGCTGTAGTCACCACCATCTGGGAGGTTCGAAATGACGCGATCTTTGAAAGCAAGAAACCCAGGTGGTCGTGTATGTGGAGCAAAGTTTTTCTCCGGGTCGGATTATGGTGCAAGGCGTGGAAGGCGAATATACCTTACACTCTTGAGGAGTGGCTCAATAATTGGGATGCAATTCGATCTTGGAAACCAATGAGGATTAGGCAAAAGCGCACTTGTTTGTGATATGTGTTTTCTTTGTTGTTATTTTCGTTTTGTACTTTAAGACTCTACTCGCTGTAGGTCTTGGGTTTACACCCGTTTTATCAAAAAAAAAAGAAGATGACTAAATAAGAGGCTGCGTGCCCAATATGTTTGAGTGACGTTTTATAAGCCGACTTACAAAATATCATTAAAACGCACCAAATGCTGAACATGTCGTCCGATCATCATCGAATATTCGGATAGCTTGCGGGAGGTATAGACACGGATGTCTACAATGCCTTGCACCTAGCGCAATCGGAACACTTTCTTACATCACACTTCGGGAGCCAACATAGCCGTTATTTACCATAGTGAAATCGTGTTCCTCTCCGCCGATACGTTTAATTACACCATATTATTGCTAGTATATGAACATTTCTTAGTAGTAGAACTACCTGGTCTCTATGTGAAATAGAATGAACGTAGTGATCAAACAGCTAATGGGAGTGGGGACTCCTATTTTCAGAGTAAATGATGAAGCATTCTAGGCCAACTACTACCATAGTACCATGTTAACATTTGCTATATCCAAAGGGTGGGACGGTGAGAAGCGGGATTTTTTACTAGGGACTAATAGTCCACCAATTTATAATTTCCATTTGTGAGGATAAGTCATTACAAACTTGTAATCTCTCACACGAATTAAAGTAATGACAAGTAGGAGAGCGAGTGGGAGAGAAGGTTAAGAGAGGTTTACAAGCGAAGTTTGCTGCCACCAATTTATATGTACATACCAATCTATACATGCATAATATTTACTTCCTCCGTTTTTTATTTGTAGTTTTAAAAAAATTTACTAGAACTAAAAACTTGTTAGAGAAACTATCACTTATACTCAAGTGAAATAAGTCCTTTGGAAATAACAAATTTAACTTTAACCAATCAAATAACTTAAAACAACATTTTTCCCTAATATTTATTGTTTTAGGAAATGTAGAAAATATGTAATACATGAAAAACTGCAAAACGACAAATAAAAAGATTTTTTTGATCTTTTCTAAAACGACAAAGAAAATGAAATGAAATGAAATGAAAAGAAATGAAATGAATGAGGACTAAAAA
>JAGPOY010004168.1:3920-16164 GCA_018983105.1 Silene uniflora | reverse complement strand
GGCATATTCTGCACCGGCTGACCGGGTCAACATCTTGACCAAAGTCAATGCTCACTGACCTCAAGTCACACAGCATTGGACTACTTGACCCTCTCGGCCTGGCAACCAGCCAGCCGAGAGGCTCTCTCGGCCTGACATCAAGCCAGCCGAGGGACGCATACGGCCTCGGTGCTCACTGACCTCAAGTCACACAGCACTGAGATACTTGGGTCTCGGCCTGGCAACCAGCCAGCCGAGGGATTCTCTCGGCCTGACATCAAGCCAGCCGAGGGACACTTACGCGAGCTCACATCCAGCCGACGGGGCGTGCAGACAATGCGTGCCTGCCGGCCTGCCATGAGTCCACACGGCGAAGGGCAGAACAGACATTCCACTACTACGTCCACTTGGCCACTAGTTGCATCCACTTGGCCACTACAGGACAAAAGGGGAAGTCTATAAATACTCCTTCACTCTCAACGTGAAAAGGATCCGAATTCGATCCCCAATCTGATCTCTCATCGAATCATAACATACAAATATCCACTCTCTCTCATCACTTGGTATTAACTCCCTTATCTCTCCTAAGTTACACTTATCTCTAAGTCACTAACTTGAGCGTCGGAGTGAGTTCGCACGGCCCCAAGCCGTGCCCTCCGTTTGTTCATCTTGCAGGAAGATTCAAGGGTTGGTAGCTTCCATCCGACATCTTACGAGCCTACGTGTACAACAAACTTGCTCCCATAATTACCCCCGTAATTACACCCGGAACATATAGTCTTGTAAAGAAGGCTAGGCTTGGAGTCCAAGCAAGTTATTCTGACATTTGTCTTGATTAGTGTGGGTATTGTTTTAGTGACCTATTGACATAAGCACATAGGTAAGCACCAGCAGCCACTAAGTGACCAAAAACACAGATCCTCCGCATCACATGCCTGTGAGTTGTGACGGAAAAATTTGACCATTTTATTATAACCTGTAATCATCATTTGATAAATAAGAATTTGTTGATGGTTATAGCGACCGGTCACAAGACAGACCAACCTTAACCAAAAGTTTGCGAAACTTGAGAGGACAAAGATATTTGGTACATTGCATGTGTCAGCATCGAGTCATATTTTCAAGTCACCCCCTTTAGTTCCGCTAGTGGTACTCACCTTTCATTCTCTTTGTTTTCGCCGGTAAAGGGGCATTATCGTCAAGTACAGAGTAAGTTCAAATTTTTTCATTTTTACTCGTCAGGGTGTTGAGGTCAAAAGCCATAATGACAGAGACGGATTAATGATGGTCCCCATGGGCTGACCTAGGGGGGGCCTCGGGGGGGCACGTGTCCCCCATAACTTCTGAGAAATTAATACTTATTAGTGTACTTAATAAGCAAGTAGTATATGTGAGCATAGTTGGTAGAAGTTCTAATGAACAACCTTGAGGTTTCAGGTTCAACTCTCCCTGTTGGAGTAATTTTTAACAAAATTTATAACATCTTGCCTTTAAAATCTCAATCATTGAGCCACTTATACATGTTGGTTAGAATAAGTACTAAATTGTTTTATATACTAAAAAGAGACTCTTATTTTTCAATACTTTTACATAAAACTTTTGTATTGTGGAGAAAATTTTCCAAATAAATTACTTTACGAAAAAAATTCATAAATGACCAATTATTGTTACATTTTGTTCTATATACAACATTAGTTTGAGATTTTTCAAAATAAAAAAAAATATTTTTTAAGATTGAAGATGACATTGAGGAAAAAAAAAAATTTGTGCCTCCCTTTACTTAGATCCTAGGTCCGCCACTGGATGGTCCCTTACGATAAGACCGCCACGACTTAAGGTTTTTCCACTTTATATCGTCGTTCTTAAAAATACTCATCAAGACTACAATGGAGCCAGCCAAGCTAATAAGTCACTAGACGACCCTACCAGATAATAATAACAAATAAATTTGTTGACTGCAGCATCAATTTTAAATTTCATCCATACAACTTTGTTTCAATGATCCAAACTCCAAGCTCAAAACCGACACGAATTGCTATGAGTTATCTAGGAGCTTTTGCTGTGTTCATCTTCATATTGGTTCCAGTACCGGAGATTGTGACATATTTCTCAGTCGAAAAAACGATAGAAAATGATCAGGATGCTAGTTTATACAACACATGGCAAAATGTTGCTGATAAGCTAGATGAGAACCTTATGATCAAAGCAACTATGGTGTCATCCCCAAGTCCGAGCATAACTTATGAAGGCTTTTTCCTCGGAAAACCAGATGAGCTTCTTGATATAATGGGAAGCAGTTTCCCTGAACTGGGTTTGGTTAGGAGTGAGTGTCAGGACGTGTCGTGGATTCAATCAGTGTTGCGCTTGTCTGGCTACCCAACTGAGACTTCTCCTGAAGTTCTACTTGAACGGAAGTTAGTAATCACTGGATATATGAAGGCAAAATCCGACTTTGTGAGAGACCCAATTCCGGAACCTGCAATTAAACAGATGTGGGAAGTTAGTACTGATGCTGTCATACGGGTTACTCCTTATGGCGGAAAAATGAGCAGAATTTCCGAGTCTGCCCTGCCTTTCCCACATAGAAATGGTACAATGTACATGGTTCAATACTATACTTCATGGGAAGATGGTGAATCGAGCGAAGAAGAAAGGCATATGGAATGGATCAGGAAGATGTACGAGTTCATGACACCTTACGTTTCTAAGAATCCGAGAGGTGCATATACAATAATATATAATGAGATTAACTAATGCCAAACTCAGCTACTTAAAAAACAGACATTTCTTTTGGGCAAAAAATGCAGTATTTAAATGTCGGAACACACATCCAAGTGTTAGAGTCGAGTATCGGAGACACAGGTATGTAAGGTATTATGATGAGCAGAAGTAATAATATAAACTGCATCTTGTTGGGTCTGAATTTGCTCCGTGGTCGTTTGTTCGTAGATGTTATAAATCAACTACTCCCTACTTCCCAATCATTTGCTTACCTTTTTCATTCTTTGTGAAGGGTTTAATAAAAGGTAAACAAATGATTGGGATGGAGAGAGTACAAAGCAAATAGCCAAATAAATGAAGACCGCTCCATTGACCTGCAAATCTGCAACTAAGAGGATAGTGGAAAGAACTTGCCTGAGCAAGTTAGTTAATCAGGATGCTGTTGAACAGCTGCTGTTTGAACTTGTTCCGACAACTGCTACGAAAAGATGGAAATATAAGAAAACATAATGAGTTGTCAAGTTTCAGGGTATCAGCTAGCAACAAAAATTCACATAGAAACACACCATTGTCTGAAATATCAATAGAAACTGAAATATCTAGATCGACGGTGTTCCTAATGCATGTTGGGGGCAGGCGTGCAGCCATAAGAAACATGGCCGAATAAGTGAATAACAAGTAGTTGTCAATACTCTACGTATCAACCTTAATCATTGCCCCTCAGATAAATGTTTTTGCGACAATTGTACTAGACTAACTCACTGCAATTGACAAATGAAAGCTACATTTACTCTTAAAGACAAGCAAACTGCTCAAAGCCTGCAAAAGGCGTAACGGTTTTAGTTCTTCACAACAATTTGTTGAAACTTTTAGACCTTGGGAGTAGGAATCCATAAGCTTAGAAACAAACAGTTCACTAGATTTCCGATTAAAAGCGATAAATAGAGATGCATACCTGGAGGATGTAGAGGCTATGCCCAGCGCTTAAAGCAAATAGTGGGAATATGTTGAATTAGTGGCCAATCTTCGCCATCTGGCTGTTTACACCTTTTCTCCAAGTCTGGGCAATCATGTATCACAAGCTTTTGTAGAGTTTTAAGGCCATGCATTGTCTCCGGAAGTGTTGTCAATTTCGGGCAGCGAATAATCTCAAGGCTCTGAAGCTGAGAAAGGCCGCCGATTTGCTGGGGAAGCGCTGTCAAATCTGGGAGATCTCTGATAAATAGATGCTCAAGCGAACTTAAGCAACCAATCCCACGAGGGAGTAATTCCAGCTTATCAATGGATAATAAATCCAAGGTACGGAGGCTCTTCAAGCCTTCCCATACACTTACGCCATCAATCTCATCCCATGCATCCAAATCTTTACACCCGCGGATTGTCAAATTTTCTAGGGCAGAGAGGCACTGAATCCCGTCAGAAATGTATCTCAGGTTTAAGCTTATTATTGGTTTAAAGGAATCCATTCTCAAATCTCGTAATGTGGGAGGTGATGAAGTCGAGGACGGTGATGTTAGAATGGATTTCAGTAACTCCTCATGGATATCACGCACAGTCAAAGACTCAAGCTGTGGCATAAAGGTAATGTCATCAACTTGCGGCACATTGTTATCGTAAGTGTTGTAAGCCAAGGGAAGACATAACACTGCCCTCGGTGGAGACTGGCTTCTTGTTCCACTTTTGACCACCTCTTTAGTTGCAACTGCTGGTTGGTCGCCTTCGTACTCAAAGTAGAATGAGAGTGAGGTCAATTGTTTCTTTTCTTTTAAATTGACAGCCTGGGCTTCAAGCACAGTGTTTGTGCGCCATCTGCGGAATTCAATTTCTAATTCCCCCCTGAGATTTAAGTCACCAAGAGTGTCCAAACCGTTGTTCTGGCCCACAATAAATCTATTTAACTCTCGAAGAGATGCTAGTCTGCCGAAATGCGGAGGCATTTCAGTTAAAGGGCATCTCTGAGTTCCAAGGTGCCTGAGGTTCACCAATTTAGTAAACTGCATCTTGGGTCTGAATTTGCTCCGTGGACGTTTGTTCATAGATGTTATAAATCATCAAAATCATTTCATAGTACATTCTCCAACTACACGTACATACTCGCAGCTATCGTACATCAAAGGCTCAATAAATTTTGATACATACTTCCCACATAAGCTGAAATGGACACTCTTGCAGACTCGCCATCCTTTCCTGTGCCTATACGCTCCTCAAAGTCTTTCACAACCTACATGGTGCAGTCATTATTAATAAACCTGTATCCAGCGGAACAAATACGATTGCTTGCTTTCTACAGAGATTGTTGTCATTCAGCATAACAGATGCGGAATTTTTTTTTTACAGAAATACGCCATTGTCCGAGATACCAGCAAAACCTGAATATCTAGCACCGGTGTTCCTAATTCCTGTTGTGCAGCCATAAGAAACATGGCCAGAATTTCTGCTAATCCGAGTAAAATATTTGATACATACATTTTACATAAGAAAACATAATGAGTTGTCAAGTTTCAGGGTAACAGCATAGAAACACACCATTGTCTGAAATATCAACAGAAACTGAAATATCTAGATCGACGGTGCTCCTAATGCATGTTGGGGAAGGCGTGCAACCATACTCTGCGTATCAACCTTAATCATTGCCCCAGACAAATGTTTTTACGACAATTGTACTAGACTAACTCACTGCAATTGACAAATGAAAGCTACATCTACTCTTAAAGACAAGCGAACTGCTCAAAGCCTGCAAAAGGCGTAACCTTTTCACGACAATTTGTTGAAACTTTTAGACCTTGGGAGTAGGAATCCATAAGCTTAGAAACAAACAGTTCACTAGATTTCCGATTAAAAGCGATAAATAGAGATGCATACCTGGAGGATGTAGAGGCTATGCCCAGCAAATAGTGGGAATATGTTGAATTAGTGGCCAATCTTCGCCATCTGGCTGTTTATACCTTTTCTCCAAGTCCGGGCAATCATATATCACAAACTTTTGTAGAGATTTAAGGTCATGCATTGTCTCCGGAAGTGTTGTCAATTTCGGGCAGCGAATAATCTGAAGGCTCTGAAGCTGAGAAAGGCCGCCGATTTGCAGGGGAAGCGCTGTCAAATCTGGGAGATCACTGATATATAGATGCTCAAGCGTACTTAAGCAACCAATCCCACGAGGGAGTAATTCCAGCTTAGAAATGGATAATAATCTCAAGGTACGGAGGCTCTTCAAGCCTTCCCATGCACTTGCGCCGTCAATCTCATCCAAATATTCACACTCTTGGATTGTCAATTTTTCAAGGGCAGAGAGGCTCGGAATCCCGTCAGAAATGTATCTCAGGTTTAAGCTTATTATTGGTTTAAAGGAATCCATATTCAAATATCGTAATGTGGGAGGTGATGAAGTCGAGGACGGTGATGTTAGAATGGATTTCACAAACTCCTCATGGATATCATAAACTTCCAATGACTCAAGCTGTGGCATAAAGGGTAATGTCATCAACTTGCGGCACCCTGATATCCAAAGTGTTCTAAGCCGAGGGAAGACATAACACTGCCCTCGTTGGAGACTGGCTTCTTGTTCCACTTTTGACCACCTCTTTAGTTCTTGCATATTACCTAGCGATAAATCCTCCAAGACTGGAAAAAATGCTTCATTGCTAATCATAACGTCGTCAGCTTCTACATACTCCAAGGCTTCAAGCCCTTCTAAATAAAGATCTTTCAGAAGAGGAAGTCGGCTGAAGAGTGGTAGGGCTTGACAACTATCACACCCATGGATAATAATTTTAACAAGTTTAGGTAACTCATACAACATCCCGCAAGGAAAACTAGTTCCTAGGAGTCCAGAAAACTCCACATGTTTAAGACTTGGTGGTAGATGCAAGGACTCCAACAACAACAACTCATCTTTAGTTGCAACTGCTGGTTGGTCGCCTTTGTACAGAAAGCAGAATGAGAGTGAGGTCAATTGTTTCTTTTCTTTTAAATTGACAGCCTGGGCTTCAAGAACAGCGTTTGTACGCCATCTGCGGAATTCAATTTCTAATTCCCCCCTGAGATTTAAGTCACCAAGAGTGTCCAAACCGTTGTTCTGTCCTACAATAAATCTATTTAACTCTCGAAGAGACGTCAGTCTGCCGAAATGCGGAGGCATTTCAGTTAAAGGGCACAACCGAGTTCCAAGGTGCCTGAGGTTCACCAATTTAGTAAAACCTCTAGGCAATTCTTTAAGGTTTCTACAATGTTTTAAGTTTAGAGTTTTCAGGTTATATAGCCTAGTGATGCCGCTCGGAAGGAGTTCAATATCGCTATATGAGAGATTAAGATACCTTAAATGTGTCAACCTATTTATTGAACCTGGCACTACATTAACATTGTATAACATCAGAGCACGCAAGGATCTGAACTCCAAAACCTCTTTAAATGTTGTTTCTGGTGAGTTATCATTTCTCAAAAGTAAAGATCGTAAACTTTTTGCAACGAGCAAGGATTCTGGGTCATAGTGTAACCCGTCGACAACACTGCTCTCATCACCAGCTATATGTTGAGCCAAATCATGCACCAAGTCATGCATTTTACAGCGTATAACTTCACTGGTATCATATTCCTTAACAACTTGAAAAAGATTCCTTCTTACCAACTCAAGAAAGTACTGATCCCCAACCTCCTCCATCTCGATATATCCTTGCGCCATCCACAATCGAACAAGTTCTGTGCTCTTAAACTTATAGTCCTTTGGAAATAAAGAACAATAAGCAAAGCACCGTTTCAACACCGATGGTAAGTAATCATAACTCAACTTTAACACAGGCATGATATCTTAAGATCTATAAGCTTTGCCTTGGAGAGTTGAGCATCTCGAAATAGTTCCCACTCTTTCTCAGTGGGTTTTGAGTATAGAAGGCTTCCAACAACCCTGATAGCCAACGGAACGTTTCCGCAATTTCTCACAATCTCCTTACCAATTAGAGCAAAATTAGGATTACTCTCTTCTTGACCCTTTTTAAATGCCAACATTCTGAAAAGATCCCACGACTTCCCTGGTGTTAGAAGTCCCAATTTGTAAGCATTAGGAATTGTGCCTACAGCGGTTGCAACAACATCAGATCGTGTAGTCACAATTACTTTACTTCCGCGATTACCACATTGCAACAAGCTTAAAAGATCCAACCACCTATCCCGACTTTCATCCCATATATCATCTAGAACAAGCAGAAACTTCTTATCTTTAACTGCTATTCTAATTTTTGACTGAATTTGCTCCCTTGAAAGATCATGATAACTTTCATCAGTCAAGGCTTTGGAAATTTCGCCTTGAACTTTTTTCTGATTATTTATTTCAGGCACACAAGCCCATTTTGCAATATCAAAATGTTTTTGAACCCTTTCATCATTAAAAACCAATTGCGCAAGAGTGGTTTTCCCAAAACCGCCAAAACCCACAATAGGTATCACAGTAACACTCTCTTGAGCATACTTGGGATCAAAAAGCATTTCAAGGATGTTGTTTTTATCACCAATGACGGTGTCTGCTTGAACAAAAGAGATTGTTTCCCTTTCAACTACCAAACGGCTAATTGGCTCTTGATCTGTAAGAGATTCTTTTAAGTTCAAGCCATCCATTTCCGACTTAAGGCGGTCAAGTTCTTCCCTAATGGACTTGATCTCCTGAGCTATTTTTCTATTGAAACCAAAAGGGTTTGAATTTGAGAATACAATACGTACCTTGTTGGTCAGCTTGCTTTTATCTTCTTGCTGCTGACGACCGCTAATGGTGCGGACCTCATCAAACAAATCATCAGCACGATAAAGCAGCAGCCTTAGTCTCCCAAGCAATTCTTTGATCACTTCACTGCTCTCGTCTTCATGACGCCTTTCAGCATCATGAACACGAGCTCGAATAAACCTTAGAGTATCTTTAAGCTTCTCTAAGTCACGCTTTGCACCCCAACAAGATACAACACCTTGAAAAGCATGTTGGCTCAAAGACACCAATACTTTCTCAACAATGTTGTACAGGATACTCTCCGCCATTTTCAGTATTTAGTTGGGATTTTTTTGGGATTTCAGAGAGAGAAAGAGATAAGGTGAATGAGAGTGATAAGGGTGTGTGTGGGGATATAAATGGAAGGGGCACTAAGTTTAAAAAAAAAAAAAAAAGGAAGTTTCAAACACACATCATTAGCTGTTTGTCGGTATAAAATATCAAACACAAATCATAAGTACTACTATTAGGAGGAGCAAAAATCCTCTCCATTTCTTTCTCTCCATTTCTTCTCCATTTTCACTCACATTACAATATAATATTACACATCTCTTTTTATTGCATTTTCCCTTTATTTATCGATGAAAAACATGCACCGTTAGATCGTCTTGAGATGAAATTTCGGCCCTTGATAAGAAATGGACCATCCATTTCTTTCAAGAAATGGAGAGGACTCTAATTGTATTAGGAGTCACTCCCTCCTAAGTCCTAACTTTAGGAACTAAACTAGATAATATGTGAAAATAGCTAATTTTTTTATGGATTACATTGAATTAAGCTAATTTTGACATGGGCAAGATCGAAACACAAATCATGAGTACTACTATATGAAAATAGCCCAAGAAGGTTTTACAATCATAATAAGGACCAAGTATTTGTAGCGAGATAAATTGATGACCAAGTAGTAGACACTCTCACAGTCTCGTTGTCCGTTCTTGCGCCTCTACGCTCCACAACACCGATGTAATCCTACATGGAGCACATCATTATCAATGTCAACTGAAGTACCAAGAGTCTAAGATCATGAATGTGCCCAACTAATTGTCATCATGTGAATACAGACTTTGGGTACAAAGACTTTTCCTCCAATTATTGTGTGAACAAAAACTTTTGGTACATCATTTTCATTTTTTGAGTGCCCTACTTATCCGGCTACCAGACTGGACTTCTCTTGAAGTTCTACTTGAATTAGGAAATTACTTACTGATTAAGGGATATATAAAGGCATAATGTTCTTTTATTTTCTTTATTTTTAAAAAGTCTCATTTTACTTTATAATCAATCCTGCAAAGGTTCGATCATGATAACGTCACATTAGGATGATTGTTACATTGCGTTAGAGTGGTAAATCATAAGAGGCAGTCTAAAAAAGTGTATCGTGTATTGAACGGGGTGTATTCATAACGAATTAGGCAACTTATGAACTTCATTTCAGACAGTTTATCAAGCAGCAGGCAGCAGGCAGCAGCTAAGGTAATCAATGAAATGTGACAGTTGCGAATCAATGTAACCTTACAATTACTCTTACCCATTCAAGCTAAGCGACAACTGCAGAACTGATTTAAATTTCGCTGAAAATATTGTTGCATTTGCAATCAACTTACAGCAGGGGCGAGGCCAGAAATTTATTTTTGGTGTAGCGAAATAGTACAGTGGTGATATTAAGTTACTAAGGGAGGGAAGAGAATCGGAGGGGAAATGGGCTATGGTGTTTGGATACAATTTCCCTCTAAATTTTGTCCGTTGTAGAGAAATTTTGATTCGGAAAAGAGGAAAAATGGACCTCTCAAATCTCTCCCCCTCTATTTCCCTCTACCCTTATTGTTATCCAAACAAGAGTTTTTAAATTTTCTACTCTTCCTCCCTTTTTTTTTCCTCCAAATCCAACGATCCAAACACACCTTAAATACTATTATTTGAGTTACATAAAACATAGATTACAATTTTAATCTATATTATTCGACGAGTTCTCATATTTAAAAACTCGTTCACGATTTCATCTACCGTAAGTCCGTAACTTTTGAAAATAAATCACATTAGTAACTACACAAATTGCATCGACTTAATTAGTGGTATGATCGGAGTACTTGACAATTGATATTATGAATAAAAATTGAGAAGTTTTGGAAGAAAAATATGTTGAGGACTTGAGGCAAATATTTAAGATGAATTTTTTGGGTAGACATTAATTAGGAATTGAGAGAGTTGTAATTAAATGAGAGTAAAATGCAATAGGTAGGCGGGAGGGAGAGAGATAGACTGATAGAGTGTGTCATTTATTAAATACAAGGAATATAAATTGCATGAGGGTATGTGTGTATCAATAGAATAGCGGTCAGTATTAAGGATATTAATTATGAAAGCATTAATTATGGTGTAGCAACTTGTAAACTTCTAAGGGAATTTTTCAGATTTTGGTGTAGCAGCTGCTACACCATTGCATAACGTAGCCTCGCCCCTGACTTACAGACCTTACACCGCATCCCAGAGCCTAACGACAGACCCTACAAAGGGATAGTCAACCTCTAGTGGGAAATACCGTAAACTTAATTAGAATCTTGAACAGCCAGAAACGGCCTTTAAAGAAATGATTTAATGACCACAGTGCGGGCTAACTCACTCGCAATGGCAACATTGTCAAAAGATACATCTACCTTAACTGTAAGGGGGACTGCCATATTAGCTAGAAGTTGAATCATTTGCGAGATGAAACCACAAATAAGATTAGCATAAAAGACAGTGCAGAAAATATACCACCTTCAGCTCATTCTTTTCGAGGAACCCTCCTTGCCCCAAAGAAGGTCATGGTTTCCTCTCTGTATTAACCAAACAAAAGGCGTCGCATAGACAAAACATCTTTGTGTCACATAAACCTACAACACAAACTTTGATAGCGTGTTCAACATACGTATTTATACTACAAATTCAATTTAATGTCTTACTCTGAATACTAATTTGATCCTCAGAGCTCAAGCCAGTTCACCTATCAAGGACTGCATGACTAGTAAAACTACATTTCACATCCGTTTGGTGCAGGCAACGTAAACTAATTAATGTTTCTGCTCCTTATAGTTCCAGCAAATGCATATAATGAAGATCTTCACTCAACCAACCGGCTTTGTATTCTATGTTAAATGTTTTAGCATGAAAAACCGTCTCATTCTGCCACTAATTTACTGGGAAGTCGGAGAAATAAAGAGAGGGAAGAACACAAGGAAAATTAGACCGAAAAACAAGTTCATGATTATAATCCAGAAAGGTCGCGAACTCGAAACAAAACATACTATTGCGCATTAACCGGGAATGAACTGATACAACACCGAATGAAACACACAAAACCAGAAATGAAATGAAATCAACTCGAGCACAATTCGAGTTGTTTTAGTATCGCCTAAGCACGACGATGTCAGGGCTTAAAAACCATGAATCTTGATCTGGTCGTTCTTAGAAAGACCGGCTTGGACAAGGAAATTAGCGACTTTCTTGCGTTGATCGCCTTGGAGTTGAATGACTTTGCCTAGCTCTTTATCTTGAACCACATTGCCATTACAGCAGAACTCTTTCTTAAGGTCCTTGAGTATTTTCTCGTAGCTAAAGTCTTTCTTAAGACCTTGAACTGTAGTCAAACTTTTCTTTCCGTTTCTCTGCTGAATCCGTATATGGGCATACTCCTTTGATCCAGGAGCCCCCGACTGGTCCTCAGCGAATGGGTCAAGTGCGGATGGGATTTGGATTTCGAAATCACTCATGTAAATGGGTTTACGGGTACTTGAGAACGATCTAAAAATCGATTAA
>JAGPOY010004167.1:0-12244 GCA_018983105.1 Silene uniflora | reverse complement strand
GAGGAGAAATCAGTGAATTGTGGTCGTAGTGATTTTGGTGAGGAGGGTCTTGTTGACGAGGATAGTGTAAATATGAATCGTAGATCACCCTTAAGATCAATGGTTGGAGAGGAAGAAGGTAGTATAAATATGGATCATAGATCACCCTTAAGATCGATGGTTGGAGATGGTGATGAGAGGAAGTCACCTTTTTGGGAGACTGAGTTTCATGGGGGTTTACCCAAGTCTCCGATGAGAGATAGGTTTTTGGATGATCTTGGTAGGACCCCTATGGTGTCGAGAGATGCTAGCCGGTCACCAATGAGGGGAAGAGTTGGTTCTGATGGTTTTGATCATGATGGGAGTAACTCGTCAGCAAAGTCGAGAAATGTGAGCAAGTCACCTGTGAAAGGGCGGGGTGGGACACCAGTAAGTACGAGAACAAGAGATGTTAGAAGGTCGCCTATGATGGAGGGTACGAGTTTTGGGGGGTTTAATGGAGCTGGTAGATCACCAATAAAATCAATGAATGGAGATGTTCCCATGTCATCATTGAGGCAAGATCTTGGCTCTGATTATTCAGGAAATTCGGAAGATGAGAGGGTTGGAAAGATAAGACCAAAAGCTTCATTCAATTCATGGCTTTCTGATGATAAACATGAAGGACAGTCTGGTGATAATTATTCAGAGGGACGGAGGAGTACATGGAGAGACCGCGTTGTAGATAGACCTGATCAATATACTCAAGGGGTCAAATCTGTCTTTTCTGATGAGTATGACCGGACTTCCAAAGGATCACCTGATCATTCAGTTCATGGAAGTGGTCCTAGTAAGGGAGGAGTGTATCAACATGGGAGATTCAAGAGTTCCAATTCTGATGGGTATGCCGGACCAAATGTGGTTGATGAAGCTTCCAATTATTATCCGGACCCAGTTTACGGATATGGTGGGCCAAGGCAAAGCTTTGAAAGCGCGAGGAGACCTACTAGTGTACAGGAGTTACAGCGTGCAGAGCTTCTTCGGAAATACAATGAATTGAAGGATCAACTTAGTGGTTTGGATGACGTTGAAACACCTTCGGTAGATGGATCTTCGAGAGTCAGACATGGTGCAACTCAGTCCCGTCATGGCCCTGGTACAGGACAGAACAGGAAAGATATGTTTAATAATCACCCAATGTATGTGAATCAATATGACGGTCAAACGAAAATGGGTTCTCGAACTTCTCGTTCTAATCAACAATTTTCAACACATAAAGTGCCTGAGTATGTTCCAGAACGGTTCATGAACTTTGACCAGGATCCACGTGATTCATACGTCGATGATACACATGCTCACCATCCTGCATGTAGCTGCTCACTTTGCTACTCAAATGTTGGT
The DNA here is from genome assembly GCA_018983105.1 of Silene uniflora. NCBI lineage: Eukaryota > Viridiplantae > Streptophyta > Magnoliopsida > Caryophyllales > Caryophyllaceae > Silene > Silene uniflora. Next base: position 10,885 of record JAGPOY010004167.1, on the reverse strand, counting down.
AAAGGCCGAGATCAACAACGAAGGCATGGCAATACGGATCTTGAAGGATATGATCCACGGTCCTTTGATCCTAGAATGGCTCATCCTGGCCCTCGAGGACGCCCGTCTCACTCTATGCATCACAAGAGAGTTGAGGTATCTAGCCTGAACAAAAGGCTGTGCCGCCCTATATTGGGTGGTGCTCCATTTGTTTTATGCGAAAATTGCTTTGAATTACTTAAAATGCCTGGAAATCGCAAAGCAAAGCATAAAAATCAACAACTGCAGTGCGGGGCCTGCTCAACTGTTTTCTCTTTTGATCTTCAGCACAAGTCTGTTGACCCTCTGTCTCCTCAAATGAAACCTGATTCTGTCAATGTAGGTTGCTTTACCGGAGAAGTACCTAATGAGTTGGGTCCTAAACCTCACCGTGATAGCTTTACTGCTACTAGTACAAATATCGAATCTTATGATTTTGATGCAGGAGGTTATACCTTCAAGTCTATGAGCTCTGAAGCTAGCATATTGACAAAAGGGGACAAATTTAATCCAAGTCTAGCTGAGAAAAGCTTGGAGATTGCTTCCTCACAGTCCCGCGTTTCTGTGGATGAACGTATTTCTGATACCAGAAGTGTTCGAAGCAGTCAACTGAATTCTTCAGAGGTGCCCATGGTGACCTGTCCACCTCTAGAGAAGCAAATAATTGATACTGACACCTCTCCAGAAGGTCCCTTGGATTTAACAGAGGCAGTTGAGACTGAACTTCCCTACACTGGTGTCTCTCAGGATTCTGAGGATATGCCAAGAGAATCTCCAGTTTCCGGGAGTGACAACCTGGTACAAACTCGAATAAATGTTATATTGGACGGCATTGAATCAATATCTGGTCACAATTCCTCTAGGAAAGCGGAGGTTTATGTCAATGGTCAGGCTATACCTTATCGTTTGATTAAAACGGCAGAGAAGCTCGCGGGACCAATCCAACCTGGAGAGTACTGGTAATTCTCTCTAGCACGTTATCCTACCACTAATGATTGTTAAGAGTCACCACCACCACAAATTTATCGTTCTCATTTACCCGTGGTAATCCGGCCACTAAGGCTCCAGTTTTAGTTTCTTGAGATTTAAGTAAAGATACGTAGTAAAATTTGTCCAGTTTTATTCATCAAAAGAACTGGGTATAGTGTCATTTTTAAAAATTTGTAACTATTGTACACTGTGAGAAAATGTCCGTCAAAGTCATTTACATGATTTGATCACCCAAGTCAAATGGGAATCATATAAAGGAGATGGAGGTATATCTTTATTGAGTGAAAAGGTGAAAAAGAGTTAAAGACACATCATATTGCAGTCACGATTGCTGTTTTGCTGACAAACTTGCTTCATAGTTTACCTGTTCCCTAGTTATAGTTTGTATAATTTCTCACTCGATTCTCTTGCAGGTACGATCCCAAGGCTGGGTTTTGGGGTGTGATGGGCCATCAATGCATCGGAATAATTCCTGTGAGTTGACTATCCCTGTAATTCTTTTCTTCTATTTTTTCTTAGATGCCAACAGCATATTATTGAGACATTTCATTTCTATGTTGCAGCCATTTATTCAAGAATTTAGTTATCCAATGCCGGAGAACTGTTCTAGAGGTGATTCTAATGTTTTTGTAAATGGTAGAGAACTTCAAGAAAGTGATCTGGAATTACTTGCTCGCCGAGGACTTCCAACTACCATTGGCATGCGCTACATTGTTGATATATCTGGAAAAGTTGTGGATGAGCGGACTAAAGATTTTATTGTTAACCTTGGAAGACTTGCACCTTCGTGAGTCTCTGAAACTTTACTAATACTATGAATGTGGCTATGCTCAAAAGTGCATTAATTGTTTACACCTATTTCCTGTTGGTCTCATTGTTATCTCCTATTTTCCAATGCCGCATCAACTAAACTGTACGAGGATAACACTTGCTCAATTTTTTCTTATGTGTAACTGCTTATCTGAGGAGCTTATGGAAACTAAACCTAACCCTAGTTATCAAGCTTAATTAAGACACACATGAAAGTGACAAATGTGGCAGTTCCCCTAATCCCTCAAATAAAAAGGGAAATAACGAAATGAAAAGTGAAAGACTTGGAAATATAATTGTAATGATACTGTATTCACTTAATTACTTCTTTAATACTTAATGATCTGTTGCTGCTTAAGTATGGTCTGTTGATTGTGGAATTGAGACGAGCAGCTGTAGATAATGCAAAGTTGTGTAAACAAGCATTTGTTAGATGGTCTTTCTAGAGACTGAGTGATTGAGCTGAGATGTGTTGAGATTTGTGACTTACATAGTATAAGTAAATTGATATTCTATTGCTTCTGAAGAACAATGTTGGACATGCTGATAACATACATCATTAAGTCGATGATGTCGCTGAGGATTATTAACATATTATGATTGAAGACTGTACTCATTGTCACACTTGAACCCCAGTACCCAACTTCCCACACTATTTATTTTATTGGAAATTCGCTACGAGCCTAGCCTAGGAGCCCTCTCTTGACTCTGGTAGTCAGTACTCAGTAGTCACTTAGAGGTTCCAACTTCATTGTTGTCTGAAGCTGTCTGTGTCTCTACAATTAGTTTAGATCCACATTCATTTAGCTACCTATTTTACTCGGGCTCCAGTACAAGTGCCAGATGCAGGTCTGTCCTCGAGTGTTGAACACAACAGTCTTATGTGAAAATATTTATGTTTTAGCCTAAAGTGAAGTTTGCAACTGTCATATTATGTTGAGAGGGGTAGTGTCATGTCGATATCCAACATACGAACTATGTGAGTTGTTAAAGTAACACAGATTGCGCTATCATGGTCATTCTTTAGTCCTTTGCAACAAAAATTGATATATTCGTGATTCCCGAAAGTAAATAGTTTTCCCTTGGAATTCTGGATGCTGGTGACACATATTTTGTTGGGAGCTTGCTCTCTAATTTCCTATTGCTAGCTGTGTATGCACTACTACTACTGCTCATTTGTTTCATATTATGCCTTCATCAGAGTCGAGAGGAACAAATGCGGGTTTGGGATGCAAGTCCCTGAGCAATTTGATGACTAGATTGGAGCCTTTTCTAGCATTAAGTCACTGGGTGATGTTGAGTTTGTTTCGGGTTCCGATCATTGCAGAATTTTTTTGGGGACATTTCGTTTCTAACCTCATCGACTTTTGTATATTTGATTTTGCACATTGAGTGTAAATTATTCATTCGTTCTTTGATGCTGTACTTCATAGTCATACTGCTACCATACTGATTGTAATGCTATATAGAGCAGATATTGGTAATCTGTGATCTATGTAATGTAATATGTATTTTATAATTGTATTGATCTTGTACCTCATTTTACTCGCTAAAAATGATACTCCGTATTTGTATTTTAAGGTCGGTGTTATTTCATGCGCTTGTGACTTCTGAGTTCTGAGGCGTGACTTTATTTTGTAATCGATTGACTTTTGGTGGGACTGTTTTTGGAGTTTTCGGCTTGATTAGTTGATTCTAAAACTAGTCAAGCTGCGTTTCGATCTCAATCTTTCTGTTACAAAGATATTGTAGATTTTTAATCCCTTTTGGGTCATATGTTAAATAAACAGAGTAATTTTGTAATCTACAAAACCTTGAAAATTTCATTAACTATTGCCATAATAAACATGGCATTGTTCAACCCTCCTTAATCCATCCAAACTTCAAAAGGGATATGAATTATGATCATATGAATGCAAGTGGTTTATCATGAAATGAGTGAATGAGAGTGTGTGTGGTCCTTGTCTCCTTGATTAGTTGTAAGAAAGTGACTTGATCACTTGAATGACAAAAAGGTCAAAAACTAAACTTGCAAGAAAGTAATAAGACACCATTGTTAAAAATACTATCACGAGGATACACGTTAGAAAGCTGTTAAAAATAACTTGAATAACACTCTTGAACATTTCTAAATTTTCTCTTCCCATTTATATTGTTTTAGATATTCACAAGAAATTCTTTAGTATAGGGATTAGAGAATGATGAAAACCATTTTTATAGAAGTTGAATTTTAAACTCTAACCATGTATCTTATGTGTAAGGCAATTCTACTGATTCAATTAGCTCACATCTATCGTGTAAGTAATTAATAAAATGACACTTTTTTTTATAATAAATTAATTACTTGGAAATAGAAATTTTTATACAGAATAATACAGATCCAAACCTCATATATTTATAACCGATCTCAATAACTTTTTCAAAGTTTTTTCAACCTCGTAAACTATTAATAAATAATTTTTTTAATAAAAGATCAATTTTTTTTTTTTTTTTATCATGAGCCCTTAAAACACAACTAATGTAGTTTGAAAAAATTATGACACTACTATCTTACCAAAAATTATAAAAGCGATTTTCTACTCTACTTTTTGGTGACCTTTCCTTACCTTTCCTTTTAAGAAACTTTAAAATGCCCCCTACCTCTTAGGGATATACTCCGTATGTTAAAATACAAAATACCGACAAACACTTCAAAACTTAATAAAGATACACATTTATACGGATTATACTAAATCGACCCCAATATTTAAACTGAAACTTAATATAAGACCCCAATAGTTTTTCTCAAACATACAAATCCATGTCTTAATAATTTTCTTTTCTTAAAGTAAAAAATAATTTATTAATAAAACTCCTTACGGCACTCACAAAGATATACAGAATACATAGTTAAAAAACAATATATTAATAAAAACCAAATAAACCAATCTAACAATCATTCCAACCTTCATTATCCGTTTAAACATATCCTAATCAATTTAGCTTTATTCAACTCAATTCAATTTAGCTCATTCCAGATTTTGCTCAATTCTGCCCGAAAACTTTATACAGATAATACTAAATCGACTTTTTGGAGACATTTTCTTTAATATTTCCTTTTAAGAAACTTTAAAATGCTCCTCACCTCTTACGTATATATCTCGATAAACACATTTATACACATTATACAAAATCGACCCCAATATTAAGGCCCATCCCAATACAATATTGAATATTTTTCAAAGATAGAAATCCATCTCAAATATTTTTGTCAAGATCCATCCTTTCAACCATCATTATCCTTGGGATTAGAGAATGATGAAAACAATTTTTAGATATTCACAAGAAAACAATTTTTATAGAAGCTAAATTTAAATTCTAACCATGTATCTTACCTCTAAGACAATTCTACTGATTAAATTAGCTCACATCTTTCATGTAAGTAACTAATAAAATGACATTTTTTTAATAATAAATTAATTACTTCGAAATAGAGATTTATACAGAATAATACAAATCCAAACCTCATATATTTATAAGCAATTCCATAACTTTTTTAAAGTTTTTTCTGCCTCATAAATTATTAATAAAATAATTTTTTAATATAAGATCAATTTTTTTTTAAAATTTTTTTTTAATAAAAGATCTCACATAACTATATTTTATCTTATAGATAGAGAATAATATCAAAGATTTTCTACGACCATGAATAGTGCCATAAAGCAAGGGTTACCTTTGATTTGGATGTGAGGGTGTAATACTCCACTGAACCGGATATGTTATTCGGGTGGGGTACCTCCTTGAAGAGATCCATTGATAGGCTTAAAATCTGACTATTGCTTAAGAGGATTGTAAGTACTACTCATATCAACAAAGTGCACTTTATTTTCTGGTTATCCATGCGAAAGAACTCCACAATTAAGCGTGCTTGACTGAGAATAGTTTTAGGATGGGTGACCTCCTGGGAAGGTTTCCGGGAAGTGCATGAGTGAGGCCAAAAATGCGCTGGAAAGGACCCGTATTGATCTGTGGGCCATGTACACAGCCTGACGAGCTACTAGGTTTGGGCCGGGGTGTTACAGAGGGAGTATGTCAAACACAAAATACCGACATACACTTCAAAACTTAATAAATATACGGATTATACTTAATCAACTCCAATATTTAAACCAATCCTAATATAAGACCCCAATAATTTTTCTTTTCAAACATACAAATCCATCTCTTAATAATATTTTTTTTCTTAAAGTAAAAACAATTTATTAACACAAATACACACTCCTTCGACACTCACAAAGATATGCATAGTTGAAAAACAATTTATTAATAAAAACCAAATAAACCAATCTGTTAATCCTTCCAACCTATATTATCCGGTTAAGCATCTCCTAATCAGTTTAGTTTTATTCAGCTCAATTCAATTCAGCTCATTCCAGATTTCCAGCTCAATTCAGCCCGAAAAATTTATACAAATAATATTAAATCGACTTTTTAGATACGTTTTCTTTAATATTTCCTTTTAAGAAACTTTAAAATGCTCCCTACCTCTTACGTATATATCGATAAACACTTAAAAACTTAATAAAGATACACATTTATACACATTATGCTAAATCGACCCCAATATTAAGGCCCATCCCAATACAATATTCAATATTTTTCAAAGATACAAATCCATCTCAAATATTTTTGTCAAGATCCTTTCAACCATCATTATCCTTGTTTAAGTATCTCCTAATCACTTTATTCACTTTCATTTGTTTGTTTTAATTTTGGCACAAACTTTCATTAGTTAAAGTGTCGGTCTCATGCCTTTCTAACTACTCAATTCTTTACATATTGAGACATCTCTTACAACACTTCTTCTCCTTAAAAAAAAGAAACAAAAGAAGAACTTCAATTGCTGTTAGAGTTTGCAACAAACAAACAATGAAGTTGAGTTACAAAACATGGAAACAAAAAGCTGCATTTCTTAAACTTTTTGTAATGATTTTAGCAACTGCAATTGCTGTTAGAGTTTTTGTCTTAAAATCCACTGAATTTCCTCAGAAATCTTCTAATTCTTTCAATCTTGAGGGCCCACTTGCTAATGGTATTGAATATTTCACTCCTTTACTTCATTTGTCGTAATTATTTGTTTATCTTTGATTAAAATACCGCTTACAGGGAATAGATAAGGTAGATAAATGATCGGCACGGAGGGAGTAGCTTGTTTCATTTAGTATGAAGTGGGTTTTTTTTAGTTATTAGCTTGTTATTCTTTGATCTTGTTTAATGATGTTAACTGGTGATGTTTTACTGAGGATTTGTGGCTTAGATTGAGAAAATGGTGATACGTTTGATGGGGTTTCTATTTTTAGTCTACTGAACCAAGAACAATGGTGATTTAGTTGAGTTATTTAGTAATTAGTAAAATTGTGTTTGGAAAGCAGTTTGTAACTTTGATTGTAGTGTATATTATTGCATAATTGGTACTTCCTCCGATTCTTTGGAATTGCGCCACTTTTGAACAAATTGGGGGAAATTCCAAAGAATCGGAGGGAGTATTGCTTTGTACTTGAGTAGTGTAAGTTGCTGTGGTTATGTCCTGGGTATTAGGCAATAAAAAAACCCTAGTTTGGGTATTAGGTTAAAGATTTAATCTTCGTAGTTAATTAATTGTTGCTATGTAATGGTTTTGTGCCTCCGTCTGCTGTTTGATTTTGGATCCCTATCTAGTGTTTTATGTAGTATATCTAGCTTTAATTACCTAATCTAGGCTTGTTGTTGTTGAATGAGGTTGTAGTGGTTCATATCTGCGCGAAACTAGCAACATGCTGGATGTGAGGTGGTTGTATTATGCCTCAATAAGTCGAAAGCCTTCTGCCATTGCGTTTTCTTTTAAACCAAACATATGTGAACATCATGTGGAACTTTGCTGGCGTGTTGACGATAAGTAGGAGGATTTTTCATTGGATTCACAGGCATAATTGTTTGAGTGGGAGTGAATCAGACGAGATATATTAGGGGATTAAGAAACCTAATGCTCAAACTATGTTTTTTAATGGTTTGAACAAGCCAAAGGGCAATGTTGATGAGTCTATGACTATCAACCCTTAGTGACTTACTACCCTAGTCGGAAGCTACGCGACATCTGTCAGAGTACGCTAAATGTAACCTCTAAAACATAGTTGTGCTGTCTTGAGTTGACTAGGATCGGTCATGCCTGATTTGTGAAAACTCCAATAACTGCTCTTGTTCACCTTAGCAATTACCATTCTTTTTTGTTTGGTGAAACTGCTTCATCTCGTCAAATTAACTTAGTGTTTCTCATAGTATTTTTCGTAACTACATGCAGAAAAATGTGATCTATTTTCTGGGGAATGGGTTCCAAATCCAGCTGGACCTGCGTATACTAATGAAACATGTAATCTGATCGAACATCATCAGAACTGCATCACGAATGGTAGACCAGATTCAGGGTATCTTTATTGGAAATGGAGTCCAAAAGATTGTACATTATCCCAGTTTAATGCACATAGGTTTCTTGAGAAAATGAGGAACAAAAGATGGGCATTAATCGGTGACTCCATTTCTCGGAACCATGTCCAATCATTGATCTGTATGCTTTCAAAGGTACATCAACAAATCTATTGTCATCTCATTTTGATTTGGAAACATGGATATGTAGTCGCCTTCCGTTTCTTTTTCTGTTACTCTTTCCTCTAATGTGGAAGTTTGTGAGAGGCCATCATAACCATTATGCTTAGGTTATACGGAGTATTAATTTGCACCATCATAACCATTATGCTTAGGTTATACGGAGTATTAATTTGCAATTCACTATGGCTGTGTGTGTCAACACTCTGCAAGACACTTTTTCCAATACTACTTGACACACCGACGCTTCAATTTAGGCTATAGTTATTGGAGCTTTCACAATAGTCATGCCCAACACTCGGTCAGGCACCTGCCATTTGACTCTTTCAACTGAGTCTAAGTGACAGTACCTGCGTGTCGTTTGACTCTTTCAGCTAAGTCTAAGTTCTTCTTGTGATGCAATGATTTGATTGATGCCATTCAAATATGGTGGCGGTGCGGTACATCGACTTGTTATTTATTGACGTGCTTCTTGGCCTTATTCATTCTTTTATTTATGATTTTATGTAGCTATACATACAGTTGTTATAAAATTCGGGGAGGGGAATATTTTTACAACTGTAACTCCATGTGATGGGATGTTTTCAGGTAGAAGAAGCAGTTTTATTTTACCATGATGAGGAGTATAAATCCAAAGGGTGGCGATTTCCATCATACAACATGACTATATATGTAATTTGGTCTCCATTCCTGACAGAGGCTGCTATTTACGAAGATATCAATGGAGTCTCAAGCCAAGAAATTGATTTGTACCTTGATAAACTTGATAAGAAATGGATTGAGCTCTACAAAAACCTTGACTACATGATCTTCTCCACCGGAAAATGGTTTCTAAAAACGGCGAAGTATTATGAGAAAAATAAAGTACTGGGATGTCATGGCTGCCAAGGACAAAACCTGGTTGACCTTGGGTTTGACTTTGCTTACCGCAAGACTCTCCGGTTCGTGCTCAATTTTATTGCAGAATCTAACCATAAAGGTTTAATATTCTTCAGAACATCTACACCTGATCATTTTGAAGGCGGTGAATGGTCCACTGGTGGGAGTTGCACTAGAAAAGTCCCATTTAAGGAAGGGCAGGTCAAGATAAAGGATTTACATAACGTTCTCCGAAGAGTAGAGCTGGAAGAATTTGAAAGTGCAGTTAAAAAGGCATCAAGTAATGGTGTAAACCTGAAATTGCTTGATTTTATGCAGCTTTCCCTGCTACGGCCTGATGGGCATCCAGGGCCTTATAGAGCATTTTACCCATTTGCAAAGGACAAAAATGCCAAAGTCCAAAATGATTGTTTGCATTGGTGCTTGCCAGGGCCTATTGACGCGTGGAATGACGTCATAATGAAAATGGCCGTCAATGGATAAATTGATGCATCCATGGAGGATGTAAGTAGTGAAAGAATGGCCTTGTCGCGAGTAAACATTGAATCATACCATGCTCTGTAAGAAAAATTTTGAGATATCGAGACACTTGATGATAATGAGGTTAATCCTTTACCACAGTAACATAAAGAGAAAGGGATAAATTTTGGACTGTCAATGTTATGCTGGCAAAGATGAAGGTGCTTGACAGAGGGAAAACCGAGTTACTTTTGGTGGGTCGTTGAGTTACAAGGGTCATTCGTTATGATTTGAGACGTTTTTTTTCTTGTCGTTGCGCTAACCGTCTTCTCACTTGGTCTATAGTTCTCTTTGTTGCGTGTTTGAATCAGTCTGTGTTTTCCCGATCCTACTCTTTGCTGTATCTTGTCATTTTAACGTTAATAAATTTTCGAAGAAAAAGATTTGCACCTACTTGGTGAATGTTCTAATCTCTCATGTACAACAATCTCATTCCTCTCCGTAATACTGTGAGGCATGTGAAGTAGAGCGGTAGAGGTGATCATGAACTCGACCATAACATTAAAATTGGCCTTGATATGCAGGCTGAAGATGTGTGTCGATTAAATTAACCCAAACCCATGTTACCCCGACTCTCCGACACGGGTGTCGTGTCTGACACGCGTCGAGTGTCGGATACGGCTATTTTGTGCGAATTTTTAATTTTTTTGGTTTTAACTCTAAAGTGAAATGTCCAAATGTCGAAGTGTTTGATATTGTATCGGACACACGACATGGCAGCTAGGGCTGGGCACCGGTGCAAAACCAGAATCGCCAAAAATCTTGGACCGGAATATAAAATTACCGGGACCAGACCTGAAAATTTCCGGTCTAAGACCGGACACGGACCGGATGTTGCCCACCCTTAATAGCAGCTAAGGCAGCTAAGTGAAGTGTTTGAGTAATATAGACCCAAACTCGACTCATATAAGTTCAAAATTTACAAAAACATGACTCAGTCTCACATTACTTCACTAGTCCCTCTTGTGCACCAAAAAAAAAAAATTTCACTAGTCCAAGTTTAGATTTTAGAACACCGTATGTGTCAAAAAAAGAATTTAGAAGTTAGAAC